>JAOANK020851711.1:0-10132 GCA_026257165.2 Telfairia occidentalis | reverse complement strand
ATTTAATAAATTTTGATTTATTTTTTAATACTATTATATAAAAATTAATATTATACATAAATATATATAATTATTTTTATAAATAATTTTAAAAAAAAAAACTAGTGGGGCGGGGATGGGGATGAGGACGGGGCGAGGATACCCCGCCCCGTCCTCGACCGAGGCCCCGATTAAAATTCCTGGTTTGACCCCATCCCAGATCAAATTGGAGATTCCCCGACCCCGTGGGAATTTTTGCCATCCCTAATTCCTTGTAATGTGATCTTTCATGAAACTCTCAAAGTTGTTGGATTGATGTGCTTGTTGTCGTACTTTCGGTGCTGCACTGTTCTACTGAAAGGTAGTGTTCGAAAATCCTAGAGGAACTTGTGGTCACATAGCTAACACATTATTGCTTCTAGCCTGTTGACCTCCCCAAGAAAAGTTTGGGTGCAGCCTCCATCCGAGGTTGTAGGTGTTTGAGTACGGGTTATTTCTCCCTAGATTGTTATGTCCAATGTAAAACACTGATGCTAGATTCGATGGGCAATCTTCAAACAAATGGTTATCTCCACAAAACACACAACAAATTTCCGTCGAGCTCTGAACTTCCTTAACCGGTTGACTTGCACCTAGAATCATGGATTTCAACATATTCGCCATTGAGGCTACTTGTGCACTAAGCGCTACTATAACATCCATTTCTATTTTTCCTCCAGTGTTCTTTCGTTGGCTGAGCTCTCTCTCATTAGACCACTGTGATTTGTTACTAGAAATTGTTTCTAGGATGTCAAAGGCTTCATTTTATGCTTTCTGTAGTAACGCTCCATTAGCTTTCGCGTCAAGAACTAACCGCAATTATGGTGTCAATCCATGGTAGAAATGCTCAATTTGTACACAACTGGGTAAACTATGATGAAGACAGTTTTTCAACAGCATCTTGTACCTTTCCCAAGCTTCATCCCCAGATTCATTTTCAAACTGGTGGAAGGTTACTATGTCGCCACGCAGTGCCGCATTCTTTGTTGGTGGAGAATACTTCAATAAAAACTTTTTGGTGAGATCCATCCAACTAGTAATTGACCCTAGAGGAAGTGAATTAGCCATATTTTTGCACTATCTCTTAACGAATAAGGGAACAACGTCAATCATAAGGTCTCCTCCGAAACTCCTGGGATTCTAAACGAATTACACAAGGCCAAAAATGATTGCAGATGCGAGTGAGGGTTGTCCAGTTTAGATTCTTCAAACTATCCATTTGTTTGCAACATATGAAACATCATTGGTTTAAGTTCAAAAGCTGGGGCCTCATTTAGTCTTGTCTGAATTACTAGGTTGAAATCATTAAAAACTAAAGCGGTATATTCTCTAAGAGCTCTATCTCTGTCATTCGCCAACAACACTGGATTGTGTTGATTCAGTTACTGAGCTAGTCATTGACCATCTCTCAATGGTGCCTGGTTCCTTGGCATATTCACCAACGGATCAAGAAAAGGTGCCTCTTTGTTATCCATGAAGTCTTGTGTTGCAGCAAGACCTTGAGCTTGCCTAACTGCTCGTCGGCATTGATGTAAAGTTCTCTCTATCTCTGGATCAAATGCAAATTCTACTCCTTCATTCATACACTAACTGCTCTAAAAAAGAAATAATGAAATCAGGTAGAATACTATTGATCAAACTATTGACAGATAGAGGGCTCTCAATACAAAAATATAGTTAACTGAAAAGAAATCTTACGATAATGAGATACAAACAAACAATGAAATAGTCCTCGGCAACGGCGCCAAAAACTTATTGTCTTCAAAGAAATGCGATGGATATGCTTCAGTAATGTAGAATAATATAGAAAATGAAGACAAAGAATGCTCAAATATAAGCAATCGTACAAGTAATACTGGAGTATTCCAAGATATCGATCCACATGGACTATTTTATCTAAGATTCTCACTAATCTGACTCTTATCAGATAACAAGTTACACTCCGTAGTGCGATGTGTATAAGAAGAAAGAAATGTGGTGGAGAACAATTACTTCAGTCAAGTTGGGTAAAAAGGAAATCAGCAAAGTTCTTTGTAATAAAAAAATAATTACGAAACAGGGCAGCTAATGGTATTTGGCATTGTTATGCGTCACGATGCTGTGGCATTATCTGGGACTGGGACGTTTTAATCTGTAGACAGGTTTGTTCTGTATACTCACTCTATCAAGCATAATATACTAACGTACGAAACATAATTATGCCTAACATTAGATTTCGTAATCCTTTAAGCTACCTTTTCTTGTCTTATAGCTTCCTCATTATATCTAATGAATCTACGATGTGAGTTTCCATTACATCTGCTATAGCCTATCTTCTGGTTTCGACTACCACCTTACCTGTCGACAAGGACACTAGCTATCTAGAGCTACCGGCGGCCAACTGAGAAGCTCACGATTACAAAAGTTCAAGAAGAAAAGAACAAGAATAAAACAATCTTCATTCTTCAGATTTAGCTACAGCAAAGTTCAGCTTAACACACCCACCACCAACTACCCAACAAGTAAGTTAGCTAGAACTCATATCAATGCACGCAAGACACTGTCTCTAACAAGGTTTAAATGCAGAAAGCAATACACAAGATGAAAAGCTAAACAAGAATGCAGATAGAATAGTAGCGAAAAAATGAAATAACAAAAAGAGTATAAAACTAAAAGGTGCTGAGGCGTAGATGGCGACAACAATTCAGTTGAGAACATTTCCTTCTTTCGAAAGGAATTTCCTTCTCGTCTTCTCCTTACCTTTTCCAGCCTCCTCTCCACCTCCCAAATTATGTGTCAATCTTTGCCCTAAAATAGTGTCCACTAAGAAATGTCCATCATGCCCTCTTGAGATCATACATGTGAGAATACCTCGACGCACGTCTCTCTAGGACGTCACACGTACTCTGCAAAGAGTGTTCGTACAGTACTGGAATCTGGGAGTATTCTGCTTGCCGCGACGTTACAGCATTCCCTGCGCTATAAGCTACCAGGCTGTTCTGCAAATTAATCTTTTGCTTGCATTGTTACTCATTCTGCCTTTCGTTCCTTATTTAAGCATGAATAAATATCACCTTTGAATCAGTATGACATATTAGTATCAAGTGAGCAAACATATCAATAAATCATCAAGTTATGTTCATTTTATACAGCTTAACCATATTTAAATATTCAATATTAGAGTAATAATAACTCTCTTTCAGAGAGTTAACAATGCCCTTCCCCAAACTTGGAATTTACAACATAAGTTTCGCTCAACTCAACTTCTTCCTACCTTAAGCTTACTTCAAGATAATAAAGCTTCTTCGAGTCAACAAGCTAGGTAATTAAAACCTAAGTGTTAAGGGATAACTTCAAACGACAACTCAACTTGCTATTACATATATGTCTCATGCAAAATAAAAGATGTTAGCCTAAATTATTATCATTAGAAACATACTAAACCACCAAAAGCTCTCAAATACGACTCATTCTTTCTCGTTTGTCACTCTTTCTCTCATTTCCACTACCCTCCCTCACTGTCACCGTGAAACATTTGGGTAAAGGTTCGTTTTATTTTGTTATGACATAACAACCATCTACTTCTCTAATTGACTTGTCCTTGGTTTAGTGTTTGACTCTCATACTTCTTTGCTTGTGTCTTAAGATGTTGGTACTCCGAATTTCCTTAATTCATGTTGAGTTTTCTTATCATTAATTATTATTATATTTTTTTTCTCTTTTATATTTAAACCTTGAGATGAATAATACTTCATAATGCAAAAATCCTCAACAATTATGCACTTGTTATTTCTTTCGTCTTACCTTCTCTGTTTTCGTTAAGTTTCACAACAAAACAAACACAAACGTGGTATCAGAGCCCGATATGGCCAACACTAGTCGGAGTTTAACCCCCAAAGAGCAAAGAATGCAAGTTCGATCTGGAACCTATCTAGCGGAAAATCTGTTGTTCACAAACCTTCTTATCAAGTTACTTCCATCAAGCTTACTAGGGAAAAAAATTTTCCTTTAGCAGACATTGTGCTACCAATCTTGAAGAATTACAAGCTGGAAGGCCATTTGACTAGAAAAACACCCATTCCAAAGATGTCTTTTATCATACCACCAGATGAAGAAGAACCAAAAGGTTTGCTCTTACCCAATCTTGAATATGATATATGACTTGCAACAGATCAATTGCTTGTTGGATGGCTATATAAGTCAATGACACCTGAAGTTGAACCACAAGTTATGGGGTGCGATGATGCCAAGAAGCTATGGGATGCCCTACTAGAGTACTATGGAGTACAAGAGTACTATGAAGTTGAAGCACAAATTCTCGATAGCTTGAGAAAATATTAGCAAAGGATGACCCTCTCGAATGTGTATTTGGGTGACTTTAGGAAAGTTCTTTGGTTTCGTTGTAAAGTGTATAGGAGAATTGCAATTGATCTGACCAAAATTGATGTCTTAAAAAAAATACCAAGTCCTAGAAACTTGAATGATCTAAGAAGTCTTCAAGGTCGTTTGGCCTTTATCATAAAATTCATATCAAACCTAGTCGGTCAAACTCAACCTTTTCAAAAATTAATGAGGAAGAATACAAACTTTGAGTAGGATGAAGCATGCTATAATGCTTTTAAAAATATAAAAAATTATATACTCAATTCCCCTACTTAGGTGTTTCTATAGTAGAAAAACTGATAATCTTACATATTGATGTGCACGAAAGGTCGCTTGGAGTGCTATAAGCACAAGAAGCAAAAAAATAGAAGGAACGAGCCCTCTATTATTTGAGTAGAACTCTAGCTCGAGCTGAGGTAAACTATTTTTCGATCGAGAAAATGTGTTTTACTTTTTTCTTTGTCATCAACAACTTGGGACATTATATGTAGGCCTTCACTTTACATTAAATGGCAAAAGTCGACCCTATCAAATATATCTTATATCTAGGCCGATCATCTCAGGATGCTTGACTAAATGGGCAATAATACTCCAACAATATTATATATATAGTGTGTGTGTTGGAAATACCTAGATTAGATTTGGATCCTAAGCATATCAGAAGCAGGTGCATTGATAAAAAAAACGTGTGGATCACAATGACAACTTTTGATTAAAATAGTTTTTTGCAAAATCAAACTTTGAAAAACATAGCTTTCCAAATGATGAAAGTGGAAAAGATGAACTCCAACTGATTTTTCTTGCTATCATCCTTGAGCCACGAGAATTGAGTGTGTGGGCACACGTTTTGCAAAAAACAAGAACTTTCTTTTTCTTGATTACATCAATTGGGAGGAGAGGTGATATGATTAATGTCTCTCGCTCCTTCGAGTCAAACCAAGTCTAAGAGGAGATATTTGAGAAGAGCTCAAGCCATTGAAGAACAAGAAAAAACAAAAAGAAGGATTTCAGTCTATTTTGTCCAAGAAACATGCTCTAGCAGAGCCTGGGCACCCCTAGGACAACGCCCAACGTAGCAGCCCCACGCACGTGCCTGCACGCCCAACTCTCTTGCTCATGCTCCACTGGTCTGCTAACCTCACAAGAATCGTGGTCATGCAACCTTCGTACAAGCCTCACGCGTGCCTCTTTTTGGACACGCCTATGCGCATCGTCGCGTGCCGATGCACACAGTGGCCCATGCATACCTGCATCTCCACACTCTTGCGCTTGTCTCACTCATCTACATGCGAAAACCTCTCAAGCGCCCATGTACGCATTCATTTGCGCCCATGTGTCAGCCATGTGCTTTCACTCATTCTAGGAATGTTTTTCCTTTTTTTTTTTTCCAAACGTTTCAGGAATTGATTGTTCTAGAAGATCTAGGATTTTATTTTCTATTGTTTTAGAAATTGAATCCTTTAAATAGTAGTTTTATTTCTAGAAATGGAGCTTCTTTTCTTTTTTTTCCTAAATGTTTTGAGATTTTATTTTATTTACAAACAATTTAGAAAATAGCTTTTTTTTTTATTAAGCAATTAGGCAAGCTTTTCCTTATTTTTGAAAAGTCATGGCTGTTATAACATGCCAAGCTTGTAAAATTTTGATAGAATGAATTTGAATGAAATTTTAGTCTTTTGAGTGTAAAAGAATTTTCAATTTGCTCAAGTAATTTACCCCTCCTAAGCTTCTCTTGTGTGTAGCTTAAAGAACTTGCAAAGAAACATTCAAGTGTGATTGGTCATCAAACTTGTGGAGTGTTTCTTCCTTGGAGTGAAGACGCTTGTTAATAGTGCAATTGCATTCAAGTCCTTTTAATTCCTTGACTTGACGAACTTCAAAGGTAAGTCGTTCCCATCCATCTTTTGGGAGGAATTATTTTAACTAACTTAGGATTTTAGTGCCTTTGTATAAGGGTTCAAATAACCAAGGAGTTCCTAGTACCAAGTCTCACTAAGGTTCTTTGGGACTTTTCACTTGGGTTGAACTTTGGTATCCAATCGGTCCTAGTGACTTCCTTGGACTTTGGTCCCATCATTTGGTATCAAAGCTTTGGTTCTAGGTTGATTATATATCATTTAGTTTTAGGTCCTTATAACAAAAAATACAAAATTTCATTCTTTACTTTCCAAGTCTTTCGTTGTACTTCCTAATCATATGTTTTTGTGTTGTTTAGAGGTTAAATTTGCATCAAAGGCATTGCATTCTTGTTTGTTGCTTAACATCACGAGGTAAAAGTCTAACAATACGTTTTTTTCCCTATACCAAGCCACAAACCTGAGAGGAAAGCCTTTTGTTCAAGCCTCAACGGTTGGAAGAGTTCAGCTGCATAGCCAGAAAATAGCTCAACTTTGATTACTTGTATCTTTATGATCATGACTTCAAAATAGTCAAACTAGGGATCACATTGAACCCCTTTGAGTAAGATTTTCAACAATATACTTGTTTTCATTGATTTGGAACTCTTTAGAGAAGCTTATCAATATTTTAGTACACACTGCCCGATTATAAAACGACTAAGAGTGAATCTACTAATGGTCTGCCTACGATTTATCCTTGATGATCACGACTTTAAAAATAGTCAAGTATGGTGCCAAATTGAAGAGCTTTGAGTTATCTTTTCAACCATATAGAGAGCGTGTGAATCTGAGCTTTAAGGTGAAAGTTATCAAACAAATAGTAAGTGGTGTCAACTTTCCTTTTTATTTGGATTTGACGAAAAAGAGAAATTGTGGGAAATGTCTAAAATTTCTATTTCCACCCCATCTATTTTCGAGAGAGGAGCTTTGTTGCAGCCCCAAAATTTTTTATGAGCGTAGGCTCTCCAAACCACCACAAAAGTAAGTTGTGGCCCTACCCCTTACTTCTAAAATCCATATATTTCATTTGTCATAAATATCATCCCATTCCTAACCTTATACACCACATGCCATTACTCCAAACTTAAGCAAATGGTCTTGTTTTGAGTTTCTTTTTGTGTAAGTTGTTGTATAAGCTAGTTTGCATGCTTTAAAAGTGAATTTAATTCCTTTTCCTAGAATACCCTTAGGTTCAGTTCATATTCATAGTCTTTTTATTTGTGGATATTCTTGAGCATTGAGTATTTGAATCATTGATTGGCTTGAATCATAAAGCATTTAGTGTTAGTCAGTTTTTAATTATATTTTTCCATTGAATCTTGCTATTTGTCAATTGTGCTTTTCACCTTTCTATTCAACTTCAAGAATTGATTCACCACAAACAAGTAGGTTTGAGTGAATTCTTACAGCTTCAAGCACCACAAATGAGACTTTCTAAAAGGCCTACCAAAGAGAGTTTCCAAGAGTGTCCACAAAGAGAGGGAGTATTTTTTACAACTTATTATGTACTTGTTTTTATCACTAACCTCGTTGTTGTAGCTTTTGGTAAACAAAAGAATGATGAAGGGACCAATTCAATTTTCTCTCATCTTAATGAGAACACTTAGTTACCAAAGGGAGAAGTAAATTTTGGAAGATCACCAAGAGAATTTATACTATACTTGTTGCATGTAGTATTATCATTGATGGAGGAAGTTGCACTAACTTAATAAGTTCAACCTTGGTGAGTCAATTACAATAGGAAACCAACCCCCCTCCAAAGCCATAAATGCTCCAATAGATCAATGATGAAAAGATTTAGGTCAACCAACAAGCTCTAATAACTTTTGCCATTGGTAAGTACCAATATGAGGTATGTTGTGATTTAATTCACATGCATGCCACACACATCTTATTATGTAGACTTTGGAAGTATGAAATGAAGGTAATGTATGATGGTTTTCTTAATTAATATTCTTTTATGCATAATGGAAAGTAAACTACTTTAACACCATTGTGTCCAAAGGAAGTGCATATTGATCAAACTAAACTAGAGCATAGAAGGCATGAGACTGAGAAAAAGAAAAATAGGTAATTACTTAGTGATAATAAGCATGTTGATTCTATTCCTTTATATTACAAAGTATTGAATGCATATTTGCCTAATGATGAGAATAGTGAATTAGAAAAAGAATTACTTTGTGATAATAAACATGTTGATTCTATTCCATTAGATTGCAAAATATTAAATCCATGTATGCCTATTGTTGAGAGTAGAATGATTAAAGATAGATCTTGTGATTCTATGCATGTTGAGTCTTGTTTATTAGATAGCAAGGTGTCATATGATTGTAGTAGTTCTACTCTTGTATCATTCAAGCATGTTGTAAATATTGATGTGTTAGAGTTGGAAGAAGGAAGTATAAAGAATGAGAGTGAGATGTTTCAACTACTTTACCTTGTAGGCTCACTCTCATGGAATTATTGAATCAAGATTCATACTTCCAAACTAACCTACTTTGTTCTAGTGTTTGCACCTTTCTAAGAATTTTTCAGGAAATTTCAATTCTTAAGCAAGGTCGAACACATGTAGAGATAATTCCTATTGTGCTTCAAATCAAGGATTCAAGAAGAATTCTTCCACCATCACATGATTTTAAAATTGCCCTACAAGGTAAGTATGGTATTGCAATTTTGATGTTATTACTAATTATGTTTATCTTTTGTGTAGGTAAACATGAAGGAATGGATACAAAGAAAAGAATAAAAGAGAAGAACAGACTCAAACACTACAACCATGAAAAAAAAAATAGAAAGGTGTTGTGTTGGAAAGAACAACTGCCAAACACCAAATGGAGGCCACTGAGATTCAAGCATAAAATTGAGAAACCAGGTGAAATGAGTTTAGAAACACTTTTGGAGGGAGAAAAGAACTCCAAAAGAACAAAGCAAGAGGCAAAGAGAGCATATCTTCTCTAGACTTCAAGATTTCTTTCTGAGATAAGTATAAGCAATTTTTTTAGTTTGAAATTGCTAACTGTTTGTCTTGTAATATGGGTAAAATTAAATGCTTAGTATGCTTCAAAAGAATATGAAACAAGACAAAATCATGCCCAAGTATAAGCAATCATACAAGTAATATTGGAAGTATTCAAAGTATCGATCCAAGGGGAATAGCTAGTGCTTAGCCATGTTGTACCAATAAATGGAAAATAGATGCAATAGATGCCTAAAAGAAATGGGGATTGGAAGGAAATATTGGTTGGTTTTGTCCTTGAATATAAAGACAGTAAGTAAAATGAACTATAGTGAAAAGTGATAGCAAACAAATGCAAAATGTAACAAAATAGAAGATTTAGAAAGAAATGACAAGTAGTCATATGTATCCCTTCCTTACGAAGCGATAACTATGTTATAGCATCCTCTGCAACAAATAATATTTTAGCAAACCAGGACTCTCGCTCATGTCACCCTGTCAAGACTCTGGAGCTTATGAAAATGAATTGTATTTATGTCTAAACTATAACTCATTATGAAATAAAGCACTCTTAGTTTTACAGCCTTCCACACTATGTATGGTGCTTCAAATGCTACTAAAAAGACTCAATAACTGTTGTATCATTTCAGTGGAATCGATTACTCCTCAACCTGTCAGCAAAGAAATAACTAATGTATTCAATTGGTGATCAACTAGGTTGAATAACCAATCGGGCAAGCAACTTAAACAAGCTACAATATCATTTTATTGGTAGAAAAATGCTCAAAGCAGTAACGTTACAACGTTTGAAAGCAACAAAAACGTGATCTTCAATGAAGAGGTTCTGTATAAAGACAGAGCAAATGTTGAACCCGACAAATCGAAAGCAGATGTGAGT
>JAOANK020851700.1:0-10132 GCA_026257165.2 Telfairia occidentalis | reverse complement strand
CATGTGTTGAACTTTAAGCCAACCTTCACCTTTTCATCACCCAAATTCACCAATCAAGGGATCCCACCATCCCGTTCCGAGGCTGGAGAATAGTCGAGAAGACACTAGTGGTGGTCCAAGAGCTGAATGGAGAACATTCCCGCAGTTGATAGAGGAGAAATTGAACTATAAGTGGTTAGTGTTCTAAAACTTTTTTTTTCTCTTTTATAAGCATGATTTTCCATATTCAATTTGAGCTATTTAGAGTGTATTGATCCTTATTCCGATGCTTATGCATGTTGGTGCATCCTACAATTGGTATCAGAGCATGTTTGATACATTCAATTAGCTTTGTTGGGGTTCAATTCATGTGATGAATGTTGCATGTTCCTAAAATGGGGTGTTGTTTGGTTTTGGAATTTTTTAAGCTTTAATTTGTTAAAGTAATTTGTAATTTCCCTGTAATGTAAGGGCTTATATGTGTGCTGGAAGGGTCTGTAATTATTTGGGGTCAATTAGAGTCGAAACTAGGTTGTAATCGAAGTAGAATTGAACAAGGAGCAAGTTGTCGCAAGGAGGGGAAGCCCACTGCCCAGGCGACGTTGAGACGCTGATGAACAGCGTCTCAACGCTGCATTCAAACCCAGATAACTAGGGACAAGGTTGTGCAAGATGGCATTCACTCCGACCCAACTTTAGGGATAGTAGAGAGGTTGTTCCCTTAAGTGCTGATTCCAGGTCTTGAACGAGGGGCCCCACCCTCTCATTAGCTTGAGAGGGACTCAGTTTGGTGGCAGGACCACAAACTAATTGTTCATTAGAGGGTCAATGGTACTTAAGGAGCAAGAAGTAATCCAGGGGTAAAATGATAATTTTGACCTAGCTGAGATTACGAAGAATCTGTGAAGGGTCAGCTTACGAATCATGGTTATATCAAATGGACAAAAATGAATGTTTGTTAGCTAGGTTAAAGAGTTTAACCGGTTAATCTCGGATCGTTGGAGCTCATGATCTATAGGTCTATTAGGTCCATGGGCTAGCTCACATCAGATAAAACCTTAGAATTGTGTGGTGTATGGATTTGAAACGTTCAAATTTTATTAAGGGAGTGAGCATTAAATATATTCGATATATTTAAATCTCAACATTTAAACGTACAAGAAAAGTTGAAAACAATATTTAAATGAGATTTAAATATTATATATATGAATAGATATTCATATTCGAAAAAATTATATTTTCCAAAAACCAGGATTAGTGTGGTTTTAATATTATTTTAATATTTGATATTGAAATAATATCATTAAATTAAAATTGGTTTAATTTAACAGTTTCCTTTTATTTTGATTTGATCAAAAAGAAAAAGGAAAATTAAAAGGAAAAATCAAGTTAGTGGAAAAATCCACTAATATCATTTTTCCTTACAAGAAATTGGGGTGTCATCTTCTTATGTTGCCATAAATCCCACTAAATGCATGAGATTGAGGTGTCAATTTCTTATGCATTTGAGACATGCAAAATTACTTCTATATGTAAAAGAAATTTCAACTTAATTAAGGTTAATTCCATTATGGAATTGCATTATTATTTTGGTTTCCAAAAAAGAAATATTCCAAGTGTTAGAACATTTGGATCCCACAATTTCACTTCAATTTGGATTCACAATCCGTTCTAAGGCTAGACAATAGTCGAGAAGACTTTCATGGTGGTCTAGCATCCGTTCGTGATCAAATCCATGGAGAAACGAGGGAGATCTTGAGGATCAAAGGTTGGATCATTTCTTCTCTATTTTTCCTCTTACATGATGCCCGTTTATCCTTTTAATTTGGCAAGTTATAGTGCAATTTCAACTTAATTAAGGTTAATTCCATTGTGCATGCATGTTATTTAATCCTTTAACTGGGCCCACGTGGTTGGTGAAGCACTCTGCGGATTACCACCAAAATAATGTGTCCTCTTGTAGCACGAAAACGGTGCACTGAACCTTTTACTCCTCGTGGCAGTCCATGTATCGAAAAATAGACTGGAAAGAGGACAACCATGACTCCGCCTTGGTAGGGTCGATTGCCACTCCATTGAAATGTTGACGGTCGTACTTCTTAAAGTGCCTCAGGTATCTAGCCCGGGTTGACATGCTTCCACGACTCTGGAAAAACTGCAGCATCTGACTTCTCATTGCAGCCTGTACCATGGCTTGTACGGACTCTGCCATTAAAGACTCTTCTGCAGGGGGAATCGGCTGAACTACCGGCTGAACTGCCGGCTGCTCATTGAGTGGTTCCTTTGACTGCAGCTCGGGTTAATCCTCGAGAAATGCATAAGGTGGGTTAGCCCTACCATGACCTCTGCCCCTACCTCGCTGACACGTTCCTCTTTCGTGGGGAGGCATGATCTAAAAACTAATTTAAATCAACCTATCTATCACACAAGTATCATACAAGCCTTATCATAAGGCACATACAATCCCAGCATAATTTCTTAAACAATTCTAATCATAACTTAAGTTGGAAGCATACCTGGTGGTGACGAGAGGGTTGCAACATAGCAATGGTAACACAACAGTGCTTACGATGTAAGCAGTCCATAGAACTGTATCGGCTCTAATACCAAATGTAACAACCGACTTATAGACGTAGATTACCTAGGGCTACTACTAGCATGCAGGCACGACACAAAAGATTTTCAGATAACTCCTTTCAAAAGGTTCTTTAATAAATAAGAAAATAATGAATTAAGTAATTTCAAACCCAATGGAACATATTGGGATCCCGATTTTGCAATTTAAATTTACCATGATAAAATTAAAATGCAGATAAAAGTAAAATGCAAACTCGATCAACAGTTCAAAAACTTGAACTTAAAAATGATGAAATTAACATATGGCAAAATATCAAAACTTGTATCCATGCCCTGTAGCAACTCGTTCCTCACCAGCTCCCTCGGTAGACTTTCCCTTATCTAAAAAAAGGGAAAGGAATAGGTTGAGTATAAAATTATACCCAATAAGTAACTCTGACCTTAGGGTCGGACATGCACACACACAACGTATGACTCATGTGGGATTCTCACAAGGGTATACCATCCCGAGGCACCTCAAACAAGCACACAGTAGCACCAAGTACCGAAGGTATCTTAAGGAGGTTCTCAATTTAGCACTAAGCAAGGATATACAATCCCATAGAGACACCTCAGAGAACAAAGCAGCACAAAGTAGAGAATACATTCATGGAGGTCCTCAAACACAATACTAAGAAGAGATGGTATAACTCCTAACATATGAACATACAATACAAACCATGCTATAAAAAGAAAGGTCTCACACACTTATCACATAATCTAAAGCCACAAGGCATCCAACATACAATATTTCAATATTGCCCCTAGCATTCATATCACATATGTTCAATATCTACAGCCTATAACATTCTCAATCAGAATCCACCAAACAACATGCTCAATATGCTAGTCTATCTTCATGCTAACATTCTCAATTACATAAGATAGGCATATTTCGCACATGCATCAACAAATCAAACAACTACCGACCTAGCCCAATGGTTTATTCAAGAGCGAAATCACTTACCTCTGTTCTCAAGAAAACAGTAAGTAACTCTAAGGGAACCAGCATTAGATTTCTTAAGCAACCTAGGTCCAAAATACCAAAAAGTATTGTTATTATTTCCTAAATTCCAAATGTTCAATAATTAAATAAGAAAGTTAGGATTTTCGAGGGGTAAATGACACTGAGAAGACACTATCCCTTTGGGACCAGCACTGGCCCATGCGCCACCGCTTTCCAGCGAGTGTCTCCCACATGCTACTTCAGATTGGTAAAGAGGGACAAATTTCATAATCTACTCACTGTCAGGAGTTCAACGCCACTGGAATCAGCCCAAAAGAAGCTGCCACGCGCCCACACGTGCAGTAAATGTCTCAGCGAGTGTAGGACACTCGCCGCTGCCTCCCACATGTTGCCTCACCGCAACTTTGATCGCAATTCTAATTCCACCAACGTGTAAATCTCGACCTCGTGGTGCTTTCTGACCATTCGTTTTTCCAAAAACACATCCTTAAGGATCGAGAAAAGAGGGAACACGTGGTTAATAATGGTACGACTTGGGAAAACATGAAGTCTGAGAAATTTGGTGCCTTACCTATTCTGGTTGGTATAAGGACGTGATAAGGAAGCAGTCCTCAAAGTTTGAACCCAAACAAAGCTGCGGAGGTTGCATAAAATGGAAGAGAAAGAGGGAAAACACCTTGCGTTGCAGCCGCCGATCCCGATTGCCGATTAGCTTTTGTCACCACCTTCTATTGCAGTCTAAGAGAGGGGTGCACGTGACGGTGGAAGGTGTGTGTGAGAGGAAGAGAATTTTCGGGGAGGAGAGGTGATGTTGACGTGAAAAGGAAGGAAAAAGGGGGAAAACTTGAGATGACCTTTTTCTTTTTCAAATAGGAAAAGGATTTTGGTTGCTAGGGTCCCTAGTGATACATTTATAGGGTTCACCTCAATCGTAAACCCTAGCCCAAAGTCCTCTAATTACAGGAATGCCATTATTTAATTTTCTCCTAATTTTCACCAAAATAAATCCCCCTTTAAACAATTAATTATTACTTATAAATGCCTCCTCCAATATACATAAAATAGAAAAAAAAAACTTAGTCCTTAATTAACTCGAACTATTAATATTACAAATTACTAAAAAAAAATAAGGGACGTTACAAAAAGGGTTATTTCTTTGGGCTTTCTGCTTTCCAATGTAATAGACTGGTGCAAGGTTGGTAGGACATTGTTCCATCAGATACTTTTCACCACAGTAACCACAAAACACTACATTGAGTTGGTTCACTGTTGTTGTATTTTGTGCTGCATTTCCCATTGTAAGATTTTTTACTATATTAGACATGGCGGAAATCTGAGTTGTCAAGGTAGCGAGGGCATTAAATTCTAATTTCCCTCTAGTTCTATCTACAGTTCAACTTCTCCCCTTTGATCTGACCAATGGTTGTGGTTAGTTGATATTGTGTCCAAAATCTCCACTGCATCATTATAAGATTTAGTCAATGATGCTCCATTAGCAGAAGCATCTACCACTAACTTGGAGGCTTTAGTCAGTCCATGGTAGAATGCCTCCATTTGCAAGGAATGTTGTAAACCATGATGGGGACATTTCCTTAGCATTCCTTTGAAGCTCTCTCATGCTTCACTGAATGACTCATCACTCCATTTCTTGAAAGTAATGATATCTCCTCTCAATTTGACATTCTTAATGGGAAGGAAGTACTTGAACAAAAATTGCATTGCCTTTTCATTCCAAGTGGTTATAGACTCTGGTAACAAGGTTCCTAACCATGATAGGGCATCACAAGCCAATGAGTAAGGGAATAAAGTTAATCTCAATGCTTTTATTGATACTCCAGGGATTAGAATGAGTCACACACCTCAAAGAACGACTTGAGGTGTTGATGGAGATCTTCAACAGATACCCCAATGAAATTGTCCATTGCTTTGAAGCATCTAGAACATCATAGGCTTCAACTCAAAGTGTGGTGCTTGGATTCCAGGCCTCACTATTACTGAATCCATCTCATTATATGTTGGGGCAACATAATCTCAAATAGCTCTCTTCCTATCATCAGCAATTGGAACTATATTTATAGGGTTAATAGCCTGATTGACTGCAACAGTTGGTTTTTTCCTGATATGATCTACTGCCATAGTTGGCCTATTTCGTAATTCAGCCACAACTTCTTGTCCCCCTTCTTGATCTAATCTTTCTATTCTTTCTCTTCTAATCCTTCTTAGAGTACTTTGAATCCCAGGATCAAATTCTAGCAGGAGTTCTAAATCAGGAACTTCGTTCATACACAATCATAATACTTGCAATTCACAATAGCTTAGTCAGCACTTTAAAGCACAAAATTCTGCTAAACTTACTTTTAAAATAAATTTTGTTGGCACTTGATCCCCCACAACAAAGCCAAAAACTTGTTGGGATTTTAGTTTAAAATTAACTTGTAAAGACGCACAATCTTCTTAACAAAATCACATAAAAGTGCGAGCATATACTTAGAAGGTACAGTAATGCAAGGTCAATCCATAGGGACAAGTTAACAAAACTCACTTTACAAGCTCAATGTTTAGGAGAATGCAAGTAACCAAGTTTTATAGGTGTTAAAGAACCAAAAATCACATAATATAACAAGAAACTTCTCAAAGAAACTAAATACAAGTTGTGAGAGATTGGCTAAAACAAGAGTAGGTTAGGGTGTTTGTAGTGTTTACTTCTACAGGATGCTACAACATTACTTATGTTGTCTTAATACCACAAAACAACCATTATGCTTTTCCCAAAGCTATAGACTCAAGAACATTTCCATGTCCTTTTATCTTTCATTCTTTTGTGTTCTTTTAGTGAGCATTAGGAGGAGGTTATTCCTAACTCTCTCTCAAATCCATTGAACAGATTATGCTAATTAGGATGTTGCTAGTTCTATTAATAATCCCTTTCAAAAGTTCATATTAAAAACAAAATTGTAAAGGTCGCCAAGGTGTACAACTACATTAAAAATGCCAGCATCAACATCCTTTAAAAAGACAGCAAATGGCTGCAGTTAACTCTCTAAAAGAGAGTTATTATACCCCTAATATTGAATACTTTGCTGTAGTTAGGACGTTATAAGATGAGAATAACCTGTTGATATACTGAAATTAGTATGTTCACATGCTTTATATTGGTATATCATGTTGATTCGAATGTCATACCTATGCATGATAAAATCAGGGGTGAAAAGAAGAGCAACCAGCAGGTTCAAGTGAAAAAAAAAAAGGAATTATGCAGAACGACCTAATAGTATCTGATGCTTGGAATGCTGCAGCATAGCTACAAGAAGAATATTCCCAGATTCCATTGTTGTACGAATGTTTTTCTATGAAGCACATGTGACATCCTAGAGAGGCACGAGGAGAGCATGATGGACATTTCTAGTGTGATGCTATTTTTGGGCAAAGGGGGGCACAGAACACATAGAGCGTCGAAAAGGGAGAAGAAGCAAAGGAGAAATTTCTCTCGAAAGAAGAAACAACCCCCAGCTAAGCTTCTGCTGCCGTCTGCCCTTAGCACCCTTATTTTTCATTTTTAAATCTTTGTTCTCTACTACTGTTTCATTGTTGCACTATTTAACCTTTTATTGATTTGCATTACGTTTTTCTGCATTTAAGTATTCTTATCAAATAGCATTTTCGATCACATTAATATGAGTTGTAACTAACTTCTTTATGAGCAGTTGGTGGAGGGTGTGTTAAGCTGAAATGTTGCGTGGCTAAGTCTGAAAAGTGAGAAATGTTTTATGCTCCTTTTTCTCTTGAACTGTTGTAATTGTGAGCTTCCCAGTTGGCCGCCGGTAGTTTTAGCTAGCTAGTGTCCTTACTGAAAGGTAAGGTGGTAGTCAAAAGCAGTAGAAGAGATATAGGAGATTTGATAAAACCTCGTATCGTAGACTCATTAGACATAATGAAGAAGCTATAAGACCAATAAGGGTAACATCGAGAAGCACTGAATTTGATATTAGACATAAATAGCATTCACATTTTAGTATATTATTCTCGATAGAGTGAGTATGCTGAACAAGCCTATCTACAAGATAAAACATTTCACTCTCAGACAATGCTGCAGCATTAAGTCACTTAGCAAAGCCGAATACTATTAACTACCACTTTTGCAATTGTTTGATTACTGCCTAGAAAACTCGTCTAAAATGATTGTTTTCCCCTTTCCCCTCTCTTCATGTTCAACACATCGCGTAGGTCAGCTTATTGATTCTAAAGATTTGAGTTAGTGTGAGTCGTAGATAGCGTAGTCCATGTGGATCGATATCTTAGTATATTCCAGTATTACTTCTATGATTGCTTAAACTTGAGCATTTCTTGTCTTCGTTTTCTATATTATTCTGCATTGCTGAAGCATATTTATCGCACTCCTGTGAAGACAACAAGTTTTTGGCACTGTTTTCGGGGACTCATTTTATATTTGCTTCATTATTAACTTGAAACTTCTTTTTAATCAATTATATTTATGTGTTGAAATCCCTCTATCTTTCAATAGTTTTATAAATATCATTCTATTTTACTTCATTATTTTGAGAACAGTTCGTGCATGAACGAAGAGGGAGCAAAATTTGCATTTTATTTGGAGATACAGAGAACTTTACATCAATGTCGTCGACCAGTTAGGCAAGCCCAAGGTCTTGCCGCAGCACAAGACTTCATGGAGAATCAGGAAGCACCATTTCTAGATCCATTATTGAACATGCCAAAGAATCCTGCACCAAGTGTGGAAAATGGGCAGAGACTAGTTCAACAATTGAATCAACATAATCAGTGTTGCTGGCAAATGACAGAGATAGAGATATCAGAGAGTATGTCGTACCAGCCTTCAATGACTTCAGTCCAGTAATTCAGACAGGATTGAATGGAGCTCCAGCTTTTGAACTCAAACCAGTCATGTTTCAGATGTTGCAAACCAATGGTCAGGTTGGCAGATCTAAGCTGGACAACCCTCATTCACATCTGCAATCATTTTTGGCCCTATGTAATTCATTTTCAATCCCAAGAGTTTTGGAGGAGACCCTACGTTTGACACTGTTTTCTTATTCTCTAAGAGACAGTGTAAAAATCTGGTTTAATTCACTCCCACCAAGATTAATCACAAGCTGGACTGGTCTCAATGAAAAGTTTCTATTGAAATACTTTCCACCTACGAAAAATGCAGCACTGCGTGGCGACATAGTAACATTCCACAAGTTTGAAAATGAATTTGTGGATGAAGTGTGGGAAAGGTACAAGACGCTGTTGAAGAATTGTCCTCATCATAGTTTACCCAGCTGCATACAAATTGAGCACTTCTACCATTGATTAACACAAAATTCATGACTAGTTCTTGATGCATCAGCCATCGGAGCATTGCTACAGAAAACATATAATGAAGCCTTTAACATTTTAGAGAGAATTTCCAATAATAACTCTCAGTGGTCTAATGAGAGAGAGCTCATCCAAAGGAAGAACGCTCGAGGAAAAATAGAAATGGATGTAATAACAGCACTAAGTGCACAGGTAGCTTCAATGGCTAATATGTTGAAAACCATGATCTAGGAGCAAACCAATCAATCGAAGCAGTTCAAAGTTCTATGGAGATAAGTTGTGTATTCTGTAGAGATAACCATCTGTTTGAAGATTGCCCATCGAACCCAGCATTAGTGTTCTACATTGGACATAACAAGCAAGGACGAAATAACCCGTAGTCGAACACCTACAATCCAGGATGGAGATAGCACCGAAACTTTTCTTGGGGAGGTCAACAAGCTAGCAGTAATAATGTGTCAGCTATGCAACCACAAGTTCCTCTAGGATTTTTGAAAACTGCATTTCAGGAAAATAATGTAGCACCAAAAGTGCCTCAGCAACCACATCCATCCAATAGTTTGAGAAGTTTAATGAAATAATACATCACAAGAAATGATGCATTAATGTAGAGTTAAGCAGCGACTCTAAAGAATTTAGAAGTGCAAGTGGCCAATTAGCAACTGAGTTTTGGAATAGACCCACTGGTACACTGCTGAGTAATACTGAAGTACCAAAGCACAATGGCAAGGAACAATGCAAAGTCATTACATTAAGAGGTGGAAAAGAGTTATCAAATGAAAAGAATGTGGTACAGAAAGAGCCAGAAGAGAGTGCGCAACAAGAAATATCTGATTTGACCAAACAAGAGAAACCATAACCCACGAATATGCATAATTTTGAACGGTGTTCTAACTTTTTAGGATTTTGCACCAACACATGTGCCGGGCATCCCCAAATTCTGAAGTGACATAAACTCCCTTTACGTCCTTTCCATAACTCATAGGGCGTTTCACAAACACTCTTTGAGTGAACGTTGTTCAAAATGTATGCTGCAGTCTCCACTGCATAACCCCAAAATGAACTAGGCAACTGAGCATAGCTCATTATTGACTGAACCATGTCCAACAGGGTTCTGTTTCTCCTCTCAGATACACTATTTTTCTGAGGGGTGCCAGGTGCAGAGAGTTGGGACTTAATTCCATGTTCTATCATATAGTCCTGGAATCTCAAGTCCATATACTCTCCACCTCG
>JAOANK020851689.1:0-10133 GCA_026257165.2 Telfairia occidentalis | reverse complement strand
CTCTCAATATTCCCTCTATCAAATTTTGGAGACCACACTTCCAAGGCTTGATTTCCTAGAGATTAATGGGTATCCCGGTTGGTGGTATTCGAGTTACTGCTCATCAACGTCCAAAGGATCTACGTGAATTGAAGGAAGGTTCTTCAAAGGTAAAAATTTATCGTTCTCTGTATTTTGGTTTTTTGTAATGCATGTTCTTCCCAAATTCATTCTTGAATGCATTAAACGTTCAATCGCTTCCGCTGGGAATTCGATTCCTTTAAAATGTCCCATTAAACCTCCCCTATGAGCTTCTTTAACCAATAATTCACGAATAGAGCAAGTGAGAATGCAAAGCTTACTTTTTCTAAACAAGAAGCCATCAAACATCATATAATCATTAACAACACGTTTTTGCATAAGAGATTCAACGATAGGTGAAAAATAAGTGTCCTGTGAATACAAAAGCTTAATGTGTTCAACCCAAGCAATTTAGTTTGAAGTGAGTTCATCAACACATGCCTTTGAGATAGTGCATCAACTACCACATTTTCATTACCTTTTTTATACCTTATCACGTAGGGAAAAGTTTTTATGAACTCTAACTATTTAGCATGCCTTCGATTCAACTTGCTTTGACCCCTCAAGTGTTGCAAGCTCTGATGGTTTGTGTCAATAACAAATTCCTTTGACCATAAGTAGTGCTGCCATGTTTGTAATGCACTCACCAAGGCATAAAGTTCCTTATCATAGGTAGGATACTTCAAAGTTGTTTCATTCAACTTTTCACTAAAGTACATCAATGACCTTTGATCAATCAATACTTCTCTAGGGGATAAGGGAACAAGTACAGTTTTCTTACCATTCTGTGTAAAAGTGTAACGGTTTAGATAACCATCATAGAGAACTTTTTTGTCAAACTGCCATGGTCGACCAAGAAGTACATCACTGGCGTGCATTGGTACTACATCACATAGTACTTCATCCTTGTATCTCCCAATGGCAAAAGGTACCTTCAACTGTTTAGTTACCTTGAGTTCTCCACAATCATTAAGCCACTGTAGTTTGTAAGGTCGTGGATGGGGCATAGTATCTAAACTTAATCGCGAGATTAAGCTAGAGCTCACAGCATTCATACAACTCCCACTATCAATCATTCCGCCCAAATGTGGTTCCTCTTGTTACATAAATACTAAACCCTAGGTCATTAGCTGATAAGCTAAAAGACTATTTTACCCCCATAATGTCAAAATACTTTAAAATAAAATAAACCCTAGAGAATTTAAAAAAAATAAAAAATAAAATAAAAATAATAAAAACACATTAATATACCTAATGCATAAAAAACTTAAATGACCTTATGCTTAGAAAAAATTACAATAATAATTAAATAATTGAAATCTCTTATAGTTTCATCTTCCACCAGGTATAGAGCTTGTGGCTGTTTTGCCTTTCTTGATGTTCCTTAGTAAAGTTCAGATTTGTTTATATGCGAGAATCGAATTTGAAGTTGGTTAGCCCTTGATTGAGTAATTGGTCTTGGAGGTAGAATGAGAACTTATTGATTCATATCATTATGACTCATGCCTGACTAGCCAAATAGGTTCTACATATATGTAGACATGTCTGAATCATTATTGTATAATTACAAGCACAATGTGGATGAACTTATGCCCCGATCTTTAGCTATCATAGTTGCATGTGAGCATGAGATTTCAATATACTCAAATTTATTGCACGCGCATTCCCTATCGTTCTAGTTGACAACACCATTAAATTGATTATCCTTGAACTAGAATTTGTAGCAATTGATGGCGACACTCTATAACATGTAGTCCTCTTATTTTCTGTCGTTATCTTGTTCTCAACAAAGCTAATCACGTCGAAATACATGCGGATGCATAGTTTCGTCGCTCATTAAACCATTTCCGCGACACACCTCTTATGTGGTCCAGCACTGCAGTTACATACATTGCTCTTGCATCCCTCATTATAGCATTTATGCATTCTACAATGTTCGTTTGATATGCACATGACCACTGCTCAATACCAGCCTCCTCTATACATTGTGCAACAACATCACTTTGGCATTTTGCAATTTGATCCCAATACATTTTGAAGGCAAACTGATGGAATGCCTAGGATGTGGAGATGAACAATGCAATTACCGTAGCATTCTTGAATCTATCCTGCATGTTGTTCTAAATATTGTAATTGCATAGTTGTTGGGAACACAGTATGTATTGCCTTGTCAATGCTACTGTGTGTCAGTCCGAACAAAAAACTAGATCGTCGATTTGCCCAATCGTGCACTCTAAATTTGTCATGAACCATCTCCATGACTCATCATTTTCATTGTCGACAATTGCGGATGCGAGAGGATATATTTAGTTATCACTACAAGAAATTTAATTTTTCCCGTCAGAACTTTTCCCTACTTAACCTAAAAACGGCGGCATATATAGTTATTCCCGACGTTTAAAACAAACGTCGGAAAATCTAATCACTTTTACCGATCTTGTCACCTTGCCCCATGCCTAAGAGCAAGGCACCTCTGTATATTTCACCTTCAAATGCGTTTCGTGAACAACAACCACTGGTTGCGTGCAATTCAAAAATCTCCTAATGCAAGCTCTTAGTTTTCTATGACCATGTAATTGAAATGAATTGAATTCTCAAGGTCAATTTCATATATGGTGCCTAGGTTTTGCCATATGTATGAAGAATATATAGCATAAGATTGCTATGGTCATCCCCTTGCAAGGACATATGCCTTTTCTCTGGTATGCCATGCTTTATCATAACTTATATTTACACCGTACTTCTTGTGTACATCATTAATATTATCATGCAAGTCTATAGCATCGACCAGTCCTTCAAACTTAACTTTTACTAGTTGGCTGATCACCTAGCTTTTAGCTTGCTTGTGGTCATTGTAGGTCACACGATAACACTAAAGGGGTGAATAAAGTTGCTTAATAAAATTAAAAACTTTTTTAATCACTTGAAATAGAACTAATGCAATTTAGAACAATTGAATAAGCACCATAAAATTTACTAGACATCTATAAAACAAATTAGCTAAGCATGCATGAATCTTAATCAAACAAGCAAATTACTCGAGCAACAAAAATTTAAAAAGTAGAGAGAAAAAGATGACGTAAAATTTTTATAGTAATTCAGAAATTCCTACTCCATTCCCCAAGACTGTTTTTTTTGGGTATTTTACTGCAATGACTCTCTTATGAGTGAGAAACAAATTAGTCAACCACTCTTTTTACTAGCACAAGAGTAAACCTAGATTTAGGATCCAATATGCCGATCATTTTATCAGGTTCGCAAGATCAAATTACTATGATCATTTTAACTGGTTTAGAATCAAGCCAATACAAAATCCTTTTTCGGGTTCAAAATTAAATTACTAAAAAAAAATCCAAGATGCTCCCACACCTTATCACAAAATTCCAATAAAAGATAAAGTAGAATTCCCAAAAAAATACAAGTTCTTCTCACAAAAAATGGATAAACAAAATTTAGCACAAAAATTAAAGCGACCCTCTCACAATATAATTTTCTCTCACAAGAAAATAGATAATAAAAGAAAGAGCGTAGGAGAGATTAGCAATTAAGTTTTTTTAGAGGAAAATTTCAACAAAAAAAATGGTTTTTAATGATGGAGGGAAAGTTGGTTGAATGTAAAGATAATTTTGGTCTAAAATAAGTATTAAAGTTTGGTTATTCGATTAAGAAAATGGAAGGTGAAGCTTTTTTTTGTTTTTTTTCAAGTTCAACACATGTGGGGGTGGTGATTCGAATTCATAATCTTTTAGTCTAGGATACATGTCTTAACCAGTTGAGCTATGCTCGATTTGACATGAAGGATGGAGATTAATGAGAGGAAATGATGGTAAGAAAATTGAATTAAAAAAGAATAAAAGACATAGCTCCTAAAGTTGGACTTCCACAATCACATAGAAGATGAAAGAAGAGAAGCACGCACATAATTGGAGGAAACACCCTAGACGCGTGTTGCGTGTGCACACGTCAGTGGATACAAATGGGATTTTCAAAATTGTTTATTTAATATTAATCGCTATATCAAATTATGATTCGTTAATAGTTCCACATCTTTAGTCCACGTCATTGTCACTTCATCAATTATTTGATCGTTTGTGACACTCCAGCTACCACATTAGCAAATTTGACTGTTGAAGTTCCACGTCAGCCTGAATGCCACATGTTTTTTTTGTTGGTCTCGTTGTCCACGTCACCGATGATACCATCGCCACATAGGGTTTTCCTTTTAAACTTGTTTTGGCGATAACTTTCTTGTTTGACGTTTGTTTTGAGCGATTCAAATTGAGTTGAAATCTTCTATATTTGAGCTCTACCTATTGACACTTTAAAACACTAAAATCATCTATAAATTAAAAAGTTTGTTATCATCAAAACATATGGTATGATCAAAGCTCAAAAACTAACCATCTTCTCATTTTTTATGATGATGAATCACTTAAGAAAGATATTCTCAAGATGAAATGTGCACAAACAATATCAACTGAATTCAATCATCAAATATCACATTCAATAAAAAAGCATCCCATATAACACAAATTTTTCTAAATAAACTCGTCCCCTTTTATTTTCATCAAAAGAGAACAATTTTAAACCTAAGGTCCCTCTCAAAGCAATAATCAAACAATGGATATAATAAATTAATTACAACTCTTCTAATAAAGCCAATCAAGTTTGAATAAAGATAATATCAAAAGATATACTATTTTCAATACCTTATCAAAACATACCATAACATAATAAACTCATCAAACCATATCTCAATTTCAAGGCAAAGATAATAATTTCCACAGATCAATAAATATTGCTCCAAAAGAAATAAATTACTTCCTCTAAACATGTGAGTTCATGTAGAGATTTAAATCAAAACTCCCCTAAATTTATGAGACATATAAATAAAATGTATTAGAGTATTTAGAACAAATAGTTTACATCAATCAGAAAAGTCATGTCACAAAATAAGTCAATAAAATTTTTTTCCATCTTTAAGAGGTATTGTTCCTCCTAAAAATAAGAATACTCCAAAAAAAAAAAAAAGAATTATAAAAAAATTTCAAAGGAGTTTCATTATGTAACACCTTGCTTATTTTTATTAATTACTAATCTGATTATTTGGCTTACTATTTTATGTGTTTGAATTATTGTTTGCTAATTGTTGTGTGTGGTGTTTATTTTATATTTCTTTAAGTTAGTGAAAAATGGGAATTAAAAATGGTGGAACATGGAATTGAGAGTTTCTTTAGGGTTTTATATAGTATTTAGCAAATAGGAAAAAAAAAAAGAAAAAAGAATGAGGGTTTTGAAACCTTTATAAAAAGAAAAGGAGGAAGGCCTAGCCAACTTATTCTTTTTCTCACAAACAAATCCTAGCCTCCCATCTTGTTCTCTCTCTCCCTCTCCCTCTCCTTCACTGGCAGCGGCACCTCCCTCATTTCTATCTCTATCTCTCTCCCTCTTGCTAATCTTCACGGCGACTGAAAGAGCCGAGCGGCGGCAGCAACCCCACGGTGATGAAAATTGGTCGTGTAATGGCAGTGGACTGCAATCGGGGTTCCACAGCGGCGATGTGGTGGCACAAAGGACTGCAGACGCGTGCGGGGCAGTTTTTGGCGAGTTTTGCTGAATGACTTGCGATGGAGGCGCACAATTGTGCAAATGGGCAATGACGTGTGATCCCCATGCACGATAACTGACGGCGGCGTTGTGCAGCAAAACACGCGGCAGTTTGGCAGTGGCGTGAGGCAGTGGATAGACAAGCATCTACAATGGCATGTGTAGTAACGACAACGATGTGTGGACTGTAGCGGCGACGGTGTTTAGGTATTAAGTTTTCTGTAGTATTTCTCCTCGAATGTTAACCCTAATTGTGTAATTGGATAATTAGAATTAGAATTTAGGTTGTTATAGTCAGGATATTTGGAATTATGCTAGGTTTATCTAAGGAAACGGTAAATTGGGTCATTAGGATTTCATTTGGACTTTTAAAATTAAGGTAAATAGCTCCACTCTTGGATAAGCCTTTGGGCTAGGTTAGATGATTGTTTGATGCTTGTTGTATGATGTGTAATTTCCCTGTTAAAACTTGATGAGCTATTATATGATATTGCAATGAGCATCTTATGAATGATATGAATGATGTGTGCTGGATGTCAAGGGTATCGTATGTATGCCGCGTATTGGTTGCCATGGGCATCATATGTATGTTGTTTATGTTTTTTTGAGATCGATTCATGAATAGAGTGCATGTTGCATGTTGCATATGACACTGACAACCATTTTCCATAAAAATGGGGTCGGTGTTGGGTGAGATCTGCCTACGCTGACTGGATACCATCTATACTATCAAATTGTAGTAGGGTCCCCTAGAAAGCCCACACATGTACCTTAATGTGAGAGGCTAAAAGATGTGATCAAGGTCATTTTGCAACTAGAAAGGAAAAGTGAATGAAATGAAAGAAAGAGGATTCTTATTGAAATGTTATGAAAGTATGCTTAAAGTGAAAAGGATAGTTCCCACATGAAGAGTGTACGAATGTATGTGTTTGCATGTCTGATCCCATGGGTTAGGTCACTTACTGAGTATTCTTAATACTCATCCTTTCCTTTTAAATATTTTTAAGGTAATGGCAAGAGCACACAAGGTGGATGATGAGAGCCGGTTGTCACGTGGGCCATGTTGATGCTCAAGCCAGTAAGGTGATTTTCAAGAACAAGAAGTTTCTCAAAAGTAATTATGCGTACCTTTCATGACGATTGACGCCTACTTTTATAGTGTGGAGATGAGTGAATCACGGAGGTGATTCCTCTTCAGTCCACTATCAATCACGGAGGACGACGACTGAGCCTTTTGGGGAGGGATTCTCTCGTGACTAAGTGACATCTAGCGCCCGTAGCGAGCGCAACGTTATGGGCTGGTAGCCTTTCCTTCTATGATGAGGTTTTCTTCGCCACCTTACCTCCGGGGAGGCCGATGTCATCCGAGGTGATATAGTCCATGGACATGTGGTCTCCTGGATGGTCCAGGTATCTTGCTATATTTTCATCCCCAACATTGGCCCCCACTTGGTGGTTGCTCTCGCGAGGGGGTCTGCGAAGTAGTTTATGAATATCTCGGGCTCGGTGCCTGAGGAAGGACTCGATCATCGGTCATCGTCACAGTAGCAGTCATCATTAAAGCATTGAGCACTATGGCTCTTCCGTAAACAGAGCGGCTTCGAACCATGGATTTCTAGCCATTGATGCACTCTATCATCCAACGATGGGGTGGCGCTTCACGAGGCTATATAAGGAGGCTCGCGGCCTTTGGGCGATTCGTAACCTCAAAGTTCTGGATTTGCGTTTGTTGTCTTCACAGAAATGCGACAAGTATGCTTCAGCAATGCAGAATGGTATAGAAAATGAAGACAAAAAATGCTCAAGTATAAGCAATCGTACAAGTAATATTGGAGTATTCTAGGATATCGATCCACAGGGACTGTTTTTATCAACGATTCTCACTTACCCAAATCTTAACAGTTAATAAGCTAGCTTACGCGATGTGTTGAATATAAGAAAGAGAGGGGAAGACAATCATTTTAGTTGATTTTAGTATAAAAAGAAATCGACACTTCTCTATCTACTAAGAGGGTACGAACAATTGCAAAAAAAGGGTTGTTGATGGTATTCAACTAAGCAACACAATGCTGCAACATTTTCTGGGAGTGAGATACTTTACTCTGTAGACAGACTTATTCCGTATACTCACTTTTTCGAGCATAATATACTAAAATGAGAATTCTATTTATGTCTAACATCAGATTCACAATTTCTTTACGTTACTCTTTTAGTCTTACAGCTTCTTCATTTTGTCTAATGAGTCTACGATATGAGGTTTTATCACATTTGCTGTATCTTTTCAACTGGTTTCTATTATCACCTTACCTGTCAGCAAGGACACTAGCTAGCTAGAACTACTAGCGGCCAACTGGGGAGTTCACAACTACAACAAGTCAAGAAGAAAAGAACAAGAGTAGGACACTTCTCATTTTCCAGATTTAGCTACAGCAAAGTTTTTGCTTAACTCACTCACCTTCAACTACCCACGAAGAAATTAGCTATAACTCATATTAATGCGATCAAAATGTTGTTTACTAAGAATGTCTAAATACATAAAAACACAACTACAGCTAAATGAAAGATTAAACAACACACAAATGGAACAGTAGCAAAAATAAAATGAACTAAAGACAAAAATCAGAGATGTTGAGGTGCAGACGACAACAAAAGCTCGAGAGGAATTTCTTTCTTCTTCTTCTCCTTCCTTCTTCGGCCACCCCCTTTCTCTCTCTTTACTTCTGTGTCCTCCTTTGCCCTAAACTAGCATAAAGCTGAGAAATGTCCATTGTGTCCTACTGAGTTCACGTGTGTGAGAATACCACAAATCGCTCCTTTTTAGGACGTCACATGTGTCCAACAGAAAAGTGTTCGTACAGCATTAGAATCTAGGAATATTCTACTTCCTATTATGCTGCAGCATTCCATGCGCTAGATGCGACCAAGTCGTTTCACATATTTATCTCTTACTCGAACCTACTGCTTGTTTTGCTTTTCACTCTTGATTCGATTATGTATAAATATAGCATTTTGATCAATATGACATACTAATATAAAGCATGCAAACATATTAATCTTAGTGTATCAACAGGTTATTCTCATTGTATAGCACCAACCACAGTCAAATGTTCAATAATAGACGTATAATAACTCTCTTTTAGAGAGTTAACACACCCCCAAGCTTGAATATTTACTTGTCCTCAAGCAAAACGGAAAGCAGTTACACAGAAGTTCCAAGCTATGCAACCTCTGTTTACAAGTCTTGTGGACGTTCAAAGGTGGTTTTCTCAGTTCTTTGTACTTCCTCACTGCCCCACTTCCTACTCACCTTAGTGACTTACATCCAACTGACATTCTTTAAGACTCCTAACTAAATCCTAAGTTGCACTTGTTTCTTTGTTTTTCCTATCCTGAGGCTTTGGCTTCCATTTCCTCTAACAATATTCTATCATTCACTTGCAAAAAACTCAATTTATGTTACAAATGCTACAACAATGAGTGAACTCCCCTTTCTTTTTCTTTTTTTTTTTTTTTTTTTGGTTTTGCATAGATAAAAAGGGTAATTCGTCGCCTTCGTTTTGGCTATCTCTGCTTCCTAGGCACTGAATATCCAACTACGAGCAACCAATTAAGAAGAGTCGGGTGTATCACCTTCGTTCTGGCTTATCCCCGCTTCCTAGGCGCTGGATATCCAACTACGAGCAATGCACAAAACCCTTCTCCTTTCCTCTATTTTTGTTTTATTTTGTTTTTTCTTTACTTTTTTGTTTGTTTGTTTTTTTTAATCAAAACAAGGGAAGCTCACTTGCTTTACAAAATGATTACAGAAGGCACATTACTCATACTTCTAAATAGGCACACTACCCCCAAGCTTGAATTTGACAATGTCCTTATTGCTAACTAAGAGGAGTAGCTAGAGTGAGAAGGAGATAGAACATTAGAGATAGGTTGAGAAATTACACATGACTGCAGAAAATTGTGAGTGAGGTTTTGTTGGTTAAGGCTTCTTTTAAAGCAAAACAACGAAAGTTGTACAACTTTGGTTAGTTGGGCACACCTAAAGAATGCTAGCTAATTATAATTTGTAGAAAGTGAATAGGCATGAGCGTGTTTAGGGAAGCAAAGAGGGGTGAATGTCATCGAATTGGCCTTAGAACACACAAAACCAAACTGAGAGAGACAAAGTTGACAACTATGACACAGGCAAATGAACAACTTGTTTTTTATTTTTTATTTTTTAAAATTTTTAAAATAACAGATAGAATCACAGAGCAACTATGCTAGACAAACATACAAAACATATATTTCATTTCAAGAAAGAACAAGTACTACGAGCATGATGCTGATGCCAAGCAGCAACATCCCAAAAATAAAGACAATAGTACGAAACTTTAGAAATAGAAACTGGAAGATAACTGAAGGATGCATAAACATGCATAAGCAGCGGAATAAGGATCTATACACTCTAATTAGCTCAAATTAAATAT
>JAOANK020851681.1:0-10133 GCA_026257165.2 Telfairia occidentalis | reverse complement strand
TTCTTTCTGCTTTTCAGTTCTTTAACTTGTTGTTTTGGTTTGTGTTGTTCGTTGGTTCTGTGTTCTTTGCTTCGTTCCCGGGCTGTGGGTTCCTCCGTTCTTTTATTTGTTATTGATTCTCTTAACTTATTCAAAAAAGGATGAATCAATAATTTTAAAAAAAAAAAAAAAAAGGATGATGAATCAATAATTCTTCAAGATATATCAATTAACAATTTAACTCTCAAATTATCACACTGTCTAATGATGTAATCATAAAAAACATTTTGTAATTTTTCAATAATTTTTCAACAATTTAACTCTCAAATTATCAAACGGTCTAATTATTCATGTCCAAAAATTAAAGGCTCATCCTTCTACCATCACATTTGTTGTACTTTTAAAAAAAAAAAAAAAAGTCTTAATACTATGCATTTAAAGTCAATCAATATCAATGCATTCAATAAGAAATAAAGATTTTTCAAAATTTCAGCAATTAATAGTTAGTCAACATGACTCATTTGTTGCATTTGCTTTGTTTGAATTATAATTAATTGTTAATAAATAATAAAGATAATAAATTGCCGAGTCATATTAGTAAATCCATTATAAAATTGGTTAATGACGGTCATTGTACTTTGGTCGGCTTAAAATTTCAGTTTGTATCTTTTACAATATTTTTATTTGTTTGATATTGTTTGAGAAAATGACATAAATAATCAACTAAGTCGCTTTGAGCCAATAGCCCCTTAAAAAAAGGAAAAACAAAAAAAGTTTGTAAGCCATTTGCGAAAGATAATTAACTCATGATTGATTGATATTATATCCAATCAGTCGGTCATAGTAGTTAATGCTCTGGTTAAGTTTCTTTTTTCCTTTTCTTTTTACAAAGATATAAATATAAAAATAAATGGGTTAATTTAATATATATATTAATTTCTTTTAGTTTAACATGGGAGGTAAACCCCTCACCTTTTGTAAATATCTTGACAATTTAGTATATATTAATTAAATGTTCCTAACTTTAAGTATATTAAATATAATATATAATCATACCAAACTAAAAAAATATTGAAATTTTATAAGTAATTAATAATGATATACTAATATGAGTAGCTCAAACACATGTACGGATATTATATTGAATACCCTAAAAAATGCATATATTATATTGAATACTAATTTTATATAAGTGATGAAAATCATACCATACCCATATTTCCACTGAACAAAACTAAATCAATAAACATTTTTTTGGGATAAGAACTATCTTAATAAACATATACATCGAAATTTTAAGTATAAGACACACTTATATATGAGAAGAAATTAAGTAGGTAAACAGAAAAAATTTTAACAAAAAAGGAGGTCAATTACATTGTTATAATATAAATTTTCAAATCAAGTTATCCAGTCCAAAAATGTTAATTGGATTGTAAAAAATAATGAGATCTGAAAATTCAATATAAGTAAGGAATTCTGTATATAACAATTTTGAATGAATTAATATTTAAATCAAATTTATTAATATCGGGAGGGCAATATATACAAAACAAAATATGCCAAAAAATATATCTTACGGTCATATATAATTTTGTTTAAAGTGAACGTATTGTATTTTTTTTTTTTTTTTTTTTTTTTTGCAAGTGTATACATTTGTCCAAAAAATGGTTAGCACGTTTTTTGTTAGTTTTCCAATGATTGACTATCGTTACTAAATAGTGAATACTACGCAATTGTTAATATATGAATATTTGATTGACTAAACATACAACATAAGATTCATGTTGTTATATTCTAAAAAAGAAAACGTGTTATATTTTTTATGATGTGGTTAAGTTGTAGGGGCACCATTTGTTTCTTTTATAATTCAACTTATAATTGGTAAAATAATTATATATTTTGTTTCCCCAATAGGATAAATGTGCCCCTTGGTCCGTTAGTTTTCTGCTCTTTGGGTCAAAATATTAGGTCTCATGTTTAAATCATATATATATATATATATATATTTATTTATTTATTTTTAAATAAAACTTTTTTTAATTATATACTTTCAAAATCACTTTTTAATTTAAAAATAGATTTCAAAAACAAGAAAAATATAGTTTCTATTTCTATTCTAACACAATTGTTTTCTTTGACATATTTCACTCAAACAAATAGATTTTAAAAATAAGAAAAAATAGTTTTTATTCAAACACAATTTTTTTTCTCTGACATATTTCACTCAAACAAATATATTTCTAATTTCTCGTTCTAAATTTATCTACTACTTTTCATCTTTTATAACTTTTATTTTATTTTCTTTTATTTTCTTTTTTTTTTTTGTAACTTTTTTAATCTTTTCAACAAATTTTTATATTTAACACATCTTTTTTTTTTGTAAGATTTATCTTATTTTGTCCATCATTTCTAATTTATCTATCTAATTTATCTTCCACTAACCCTTATTCATCTACATCTTTTTTCTCTCTAACTATTCTTTTTACAAACAACCAATCTACCATGGCTCAATAGATGGATAGAATTGAAAATAATATTACTCCAGCAAGATCATCAAAAGATATTTATCCAACAACTCTACCTCCTATCAACATAACAACACCATTATTTACTCCTCATGAGATCACTGGTGTTGACATCAAACTTAGCACCGTCCAATATGACATTCTTCAAGAAATTACTTCTAGGATGGAACAGCTAAGACTTCACAAGAATAAGAGTGTTGAAGGAACAACTTCAGCAATCAATGTTCTCAAGGAAGAAGAAGACATCCAGTGGGATGATTCAGTTCTAGAAAAACCTCAATCCATTCACAGATCGAGATTCAAACCTCAAAAAGGCAAGACAAAGAATTATTATCCACGTCTTTCCCTCATTGATGTTCAATACGAAGAAAATGAAGACATCATTTATAGATCTTATGATAGGTCTTTAATAATTCAATGGAATATTGATGGTCTAGCCGATCATCAAGTCCTTAATGTTATTCAAGAAATGCTAATTGCTGCAACAACATTCAGATCAAAAGGTAATTCTGATCAAGCAATAGCTAATTTGCTTATTACTGGATTCAATGGAAACCTCAAAGGCTGGTGGGACAATGATCTTATATCAGAACAAAGGGATCAAGTTAAGGGTGCTATGAAACAAGAAAATGACGAACCTGATGTTGTCAATACCTTGAATATTTTGGCAAGGGAAAAGAGCATTAGGGTTTTCCACAAACTCTCTTGAGAGATAATCAGCTAAGGAGTTGTCCCCTTTTATGGGCTGGATTTGAAAATCAAAGCAAGATAAGATTGCTTTCCATCTTGCAAAGATTTGCTTTGAGAAAAGATTTTTGATGTCCTTTTCCAGTACATATTTTGATGCTTTTGAATATGTCAGCACTAGAAATTCGTTGTTGATAAGATCACCTTGGAATTTCTGAATACACAGGACAATTGCCAGTATTCCTTGTTTAATAGTTGAATAATTATTTTGAGCAGTATTCCAGATGCCATAATGATAACAAATTATTTCTTCCTTTCCATTAATCTTCTGTTTGAATATACGACCATAATCGACATTTGAAGCATCCGTTTTTACTATTATCTTTGCTTTAGGCTGAAGTAAAGATTAGCATGGATTAACTTTAACCTTTGATTTGATTGTTTGGACAGTTGTTGTATGTTCATCCGTCCATTGAGAATAATTCTTTTTAAGTCGTTCAAATAAAGGCTTGCAAAGGTTCTTAGATCTTTGATACAGTCGCCAACATAATTGAGACATCCAAGAAATCTTTGGAGTTGAGTCTTATCCAAAATCCTATCTGGAAATCTATCGGCAAACTCTATTGACCGTTGAATTGTTTTTTTCATCCCTTGATTGATTTCATATCCAAGGAACTTGATCTTTGTTTGAAATACTTTAATTTTGGGTTGAGAAACGACTAAACCGTTTACCTTGATAATTTTCTGAAATGTCTTCAAATGCTTGAAGTGTTGATCAATACTATGAGAATATACCAATACGTTGTCAATATAAATGATCATAAAGTCTTGATAAGGATTGAAAATATCGTTCATGATTTTTTGAAACCCTGATGGAGCATTCTTGAGACCGAATGACATTACTTTCCATTTGTATCATCCAAATGGAACATTGAACGATGTTTTGTATGTATCATCAGGTTGTATCTAGACTTGCCAAAATCCTGACTTCATATCAAAATTTGAAAATATACGAGCTGCTGATAGCATTTGAGTAAATCTTGTTTATTGGGTATTGGATATCTTATTCATTCCAATACTTTGTTGAGAGGCTTGTAATTGATGACCGGCCTAGGAACTCCTTATTCCTTTTCGACCTGGTTATTGACATAGAAAGTCGCACAGGACCATGGGCTTTTTTACTGTTGAATAAGACCCTTTTTGAGAAGTCCATCTACCTCTTCTTTGTAGAATTTTAATAGTTTTGTATTCACCTGTATGGCCAAACTTTGGTTGGAATTTTCTCCTTAGAAAAGCCTTTGACATAAGGAAGATTGACCACATGTTGTTTTCGTGCCCATAAAGCATTTGGGTTTAAAGAACAAATTTCTTTCTCTAAATCTACCTTGAAGCTATTGATTTGTTCTTGAAATTTTGGGCTTTGAATTTAGGCTTCGATCTTCTTTGATACAATTTCATCTTGTAGAAATTGTATTTTTTTCTCTTTCCTTCGAAGAAGATTTATTGTTTCTTTGATGGAAACATCTTGTAATTGAGATATATCTTTTTTCTAATGGCTTATGAGTCAAGGTCAGTATGAACAAATTCATACTCTCAAAGAACTTCCTCTCTAGAATGCCACTCGAGGAAGAACTGTCAAGCAAACTCATCCGCCTACGGAAGAGATTACTTTCACAACATGTTATATTTCAAAAACAAAGATCAAAGCAACACCTTTCAAAGTTATGGATGAGACTGCTACAACAATCTGTCCAAAGGATATTTACAATATCCAACATCAAAATAATTTCTCAAATAAGATTCTATCTACCATAGCTCAACAGATGGATAGAATTGAAGATAATATTACTCCAGCAAGATCATCAAAAGATATTTATCCAACGACTCTACCTCCTATCAACAGAACAACAACCATTATTTACTCCTCATGAGATCATTGGGGTTGACATCAAACTTAGCACCGTCCAAGATGACATTCTTTAAGAAATTACTTCTAGGATGGAGCAACTAAGACTTCAAAAGAATAAGAGTGCTGGAGGAACAACTTTTGCAATCAATGTTCTCAAGGAAGAAGAAGACATCCATTTGGATGATTCAGTTCCAGAAAATCCTGCATCCATTCACAGATTGGGATTCAAACCTAAAAAAGGTAGGACAAAGAATTATTATCCACGTCATTTCCTCATCGATGTTCAATAAGAAGCAAATGAAGACATCATTTACGGATCTTATGATGGGTCTTCAATAATTCAATGGAATATTGATGGTTTAACCGATCATCAAGTCCTTAATATTATTCAAGAAATGCTAATTGCTGCAACATCACTCAGATCAAAAGGTAATTCTGATCAAGTAATAGCTAATTTGCTTATTGCTGGATTCAATGGAAACCTCAAAGGTTGGTGGGACAATGATCTTACACAAGAACAACGGGATCAAGTTAAGGGCGCTATGAATGGTGAACCCAACGCTGTCAATACCTTGATCTTTTTAATTACAAAAACTTTTGCAAGTGATCCAATTGCCTTCTAAGAACGATCAATGTATATCTTCAATTATCTCCATATCAAAACCCTCGAAGACTTTCAATGGTACAAGGATCAATTCGTAGAAAAACTCTACATTCGAACAGACTATAGAAGCTCATATTGGAAGGAGAGATTTATTGATGGCCTTCCAAGCCTTTTCAGTGCAAAACTACGACTCAAGCTCAATGAGATGTACAATAATAAAATTTCCTTGGAAAAAATCACCTACGAAGACCTGTCCAACCTCATTATCAATAAAGGAATCAAATTCTGCACTAATGAAAAACTTTATAAGAAAGAAAGTGCAAGATTCAGAGCTCAAGGTGGTGAAATTGACAAATTTTGTGAATAGTATGGTTGTAGTCGTCCTCAACCTCCATCTATCCAAAAGAAAAAGAAAATCAAGAGATACAGCTAGCATAGGCAACAATATCTACGATCAAGACATACTCCATACAAGCCATATGAGAGACATTCTCCAAGGAGTCCTCCATTCAGGACTCATAAACCTCATCAAAGATAGCCTTCTAAGTATTCTAAGAATAAGAAGGAAATCTGCTACAAAGGCAAGAAATCAAAATATTATGCAAATCGATGTCCTCTACTCAAAAAAATTTAAGAGCTCAATATAGAAGATGATCTCAAGACCTCTATACTTGCGACATTCAACTCTGAGCCAAAGTACTCAACTGAAGATGAAAAATTACTTCATCTCCAAGACCAGACTGATTTTGACTCATCTCCTCAAAAGTCAAGACGAATGTCCAAGCCAATGCAATTGCTCAAAGTGCATGCCAACCATCAATGTCATCACTAGGGAGCAAGTATTAATACTTGACCTGGTAGACAAAACTGAGGATATAAATGTCAAGAAAGCATTGCTTCAAAGGCTCAAGATTTCTGTTCTTAAAAAAAGGGAAAAGGAATGAGAACAGACAAAGGCAGTCTAAGGACTTTAGCCTTTCAATATCAAAACAATAAACGACCGCTTTGATGAAGAACGTGGATCAAAAGTTTCAATTCAAGACCTCCACAAGGAAGTCAAGGATCTCAAACGAGAAGTAGTTGTAATGAAGTCAACTATCAAGAACATGCAAGCCAATATAATCAGTTTACGAACTGATTTCATAGACTTAAGCATGAAACCGCTCAATCAACCAAATACCGGTTTAAATGAACCCGGTTCATCTTCAGTTGTTGTAGATGAAGATCACAATGATGAAGAAGCGACTTTTCTCTATACAATCGACAAAATAAGGTTCCATAAATGGTATTCACTCGTAACCTTGGAAATCAAAGGATTTCAAATTACAATCGGTAAAATCTCTATTTTTATTCTAACACAATTTTTTTCTTTGACATATTTCACTCAAACAAAGATTTCAAAATTAAGAAAAAATAGTTTTTATTCTAACACAATTTTTTTCCTTTGACATATTTCACTCAAACAAATATATTTGTAATTCCTCGTTCTAAATTTCTCTACTACTTTTCATCTCTTATAACTTTTATTTCCTTTTTTTTTTTTTGACATATCTCTCCCACTTTTCAAATTTTAACTTTTTTTTTTGTTAAAATTTTCTCTATAAATTTTCTCTCACTATAACTTTTTTTTAATCTTTTTAACATGTTTTCATATTTAACAATCTTTTTTTCTCTAAGATTTCTCTTATTCTGTCAATCATTTCTAATTTATCTTATTAAATATTATCTGTCTAATATATCTTCCACTAACCATTATTCATTTATATCTTTTTTCTCTCTAATTTTTCTCTTTACAAAAAATTTATCTCTCTTTAAAATTTTATTTTCATATATCTTCCCATTTCTCTCTTTCTAACATTTAAATTATTCTTTTAGAAAAATGACAAACAATCAATCAAGTCTTTAAACCAATTATGAATCATATTTAATCTATGATTTACTGATTGATATTTTATTCAAGCACTGAATAATTTTCAATGTTTTTCCCTTAAAAAAGGGGGTCAATCAAGATCCAGAGCAGTTGAAATATATGATTTTCTTTTTTAGTGTTAAAGATAATTAATTGATCATTGACATCAACTAATCAATAAAAAATAATAGTTAATTAATCAATAATATTGCTTAATTATAGATCTGTATGACTGAACTATAATTCTAGTCCAAAGTGCTGACCAATTAGACCATAACTTTTCAAATAGCAGAGCAATTTTTTGTTCCTTCCATTTAAGCTGTAAAATGTTCTCATTTAAATTATACTGATGGCCAACAATAGATCGGGTATTAAAATTCAGTCAATATTTCTATATATCGATAATTTCAACATCAACATAAAAAGTAAATCAGAATTTTCACTTTATGGTAAAATTTGATGAAATATTAAAAAAAAAAAAAATCAACAACCTGTCACTCACGTAAAAATAAATACCAATAATAAGAAGTTTAATTTATTTTAAAGGTTTGATTGCTTATTTGTTACTTAAAATATTTCTTTTTCTTTTCGAATTATCTATGATAACGATATTTTATCAATATTTTTATGGGTATTTTTGTAAAAGTAAGATCTGGACGTTTCCAGATATTTAAAACGTTAACCAAAAGTAAGGAAATTTTTCCGCCCACGTCCCATCACGCTCATCGTTCAGTCAAAATTGCAATGCATATAAAGTTACCATTTCCAAATTCTCAATTCCCCTCTGTACTCTGTAACGCAGGCCCTAATAATTTTTAAGTAAACTTCTCGGCTTCCGGAGCCCAGCCGCCGCCAATCCTCAGCTCCAAGTCTAACGACTCACTTCTTCAACCATTCGTTCGACGCGTCCAATCGGACGCCTCCGCGGCCATTCGCCGGTTCCCAAATTCTCGAGCAGAGCACCACCGTTGACATCTCAATTTCTCTCTCTTTCTTTTTGTTTTTGTTTGTACACTTTCCCTCCATTTTTCATCTCCGATTGAAGTTTGAAAGCACATTTAAGTAAAGTGTGTCAGATCGATTGTGGTGTTTTGAATCTGTGTAAATTCTGTGTTCTTTCAGTTTCACATGTTTCGATTCTTCTAATTTTTCTACTTTCTGAAGAATCACCTCTAATTACCGGCTCATCTCTCCAGATCTAACTATCACACACGCAAGTCAGTAAATTCCAATTCTCACATTTCAAAAAATAAAAACCAGAGCAATTGAACAGAGGCAGCAGCTAATTAGAAGAGCAGAAACTCGGAGAATTAACTTACAGAGGTAGAAGAAACCGAGAGGGGAGAGACTCAGGCTACCCGCTGGCTTCAAAATCTTGGAGGTTTGTACCAGAGAGAGATCTGAATTTCTGAACAATGTGATTGGATTTTAGAAGGGTGTGAATTCTGAAGTCGGCAGTCTCTGTTATTTATACTACAAACTTCCTTGCATATGATTCTTCATTTTCTTTTCACCTTCATTTTTTTTTCTTATTTTGGTTATTAAATTCAAAATTGTAAGAATTACATTTTTGTATTATTAGCTTTTTTGTACCCTCCAATTTAAATTTCCACGTCAGCATACGATATCCATTTTATTTCCCAAGTTTATCAGTTATCGCAAACAATGTTTTACACTAAGTGATGCTGGCGGTCTTCATCCTCTCCAGCACAATAATAATATCATTATTATTATTTATCTTTCTAAAGTTAAATCTTATTTTGATATTTTGTTTTTTTGGAAAAATTGCATAAACTACTTCAGAAATAAACTTTTCTCTTACCTTTCCTCCCTCTCTCTCTACTTTCTCTCTTCCCCTCCCTTCTTTCTGATAAGGATCATGGTGTTCCACAACTTCCAACCTATTACACGATCCAAAGCCAAGAAGATTCAGCAAGCATTCATTCTTCATTTACAAAATTGGATAGGCTCGGTTCAACCTCAATTTCATGTGTTACATGCTAATTCATGTGAGGAAGGACCATTTCGAACTTTGAAGGTCAACATTTGCAAGATTGATGTTTAGCATGGAGGCATTAATAACACTTGAGTTTGGCAACCACTTGAAGACCATTTTTAGTATTTTAGTTTCATAAACTCTCAATAAAGCCTAGATATTAAAGAATAGGAGTTACCAAACATGTCAATCATGACCATTACTTTTGTAGCTAATTTTTGGGCATTTGAAGTGTTGAGAGTTTCTTTTGTATTATGGCTATAGATAGCCACGAAATTCAGCTTGTAAAGACATAATATGATGATTGAAAACTGAATTCTCAAGTTTGAGACTTTACCTTAGAAATTTGTTTTGTTATTTCTAAGTTTTTCTTGTAATTCTTGTGATAGATTGCAACCGAGCCATTCAATCAAGCTTTGATCAAGTTTGGTTGTGGAGTGACTTAATTTAAAACAAGATTTCCAAATCTTGCTTCTAGATCTTTGATCTTAAGAGGTAATCTAATTCTAGCCTTGTCTCTT
>JAOANK020851662.1:0-10134 GCA_026257165.2 Telfairia occidentalis | reverse complement strand
AGAGTTTTTTCGAAAATCGGGCTCGGTGGCAAAATAATATTATTTTAATATTTGATATTAAATAATTAATTAAATTAAAAATTGTTTTTAATTTAATTAAATTGATTTTGGTTTTAATTTTGAATTAAAATCCAAGTAGAAAAATAAGAAATAAAAAAGAGAAAATGGAAAAGTTGGAGTATTGGATTTTGGTGATTTTCGAACTCGATTCTCTCCCATCTTGCCACCTTATTTTGAGTGCTTAATCACCATGGTTGAGTGTCAACCAAAAGTGAAGCATATGTGCATGAATTTGCCTATAAATAGGATTCATTTTCGTGCAAAGAAGGATTGATGAAGAGATTGAATTAGCACCAAAAGTTGGTTGTTCATGTGTTGAACTCTAAGCCAACCTTCACCTCTTCTAGACCAAAATTCACCAATCAAGGGATCCCACCATCCCATTCCAAGCCTAGAGAATAGTCGGGAAGACACTAGTGGTGGTTCGGGAGCTGATTGGAGAAGATACCCGCCGGAGATAGAGGAGAAATTGAGCTACAAGAGGTGAATGCACCGTTTCTCTGTTTTTCCTTTATAAAAGCATGATTTTCCATAATTAAATTGAGCTTGTTACAGTGTTTTGTACCCTATTCTGCTGCACATGTATGTTGATACACCTATCAAATAGGTGGTGACGGTAGGAAGAAATAAGAGAGGAAAGAAATCGGAAGGCAGGGGGAGAAGGCATTCTCACCTGATTTCTGTTGCCACCCGCGCCTCAGCATAACTCATCGGTTATATACTTTTTACTTATTTTCGTTTCTTCTACTGTTATAGATGTTGTTCTACTCTAATGTTTCTATTTCAGTGAATTCATTTCCTGTTCTTAATATGTGTGGAGACAGAACTGTTTGTTTGTTTGTTTGTTTTATTTTTTAAGTTGAGTTGTAGCTAAACCTCCTTACGGGTAGTTGGTGATGAATGTGTTGTGTTGAACCTTGTTGCAGCTAAAGCTGTGAAATGAAGTATGTTTTGTTCTTGTTCCTTTCTTTTTGAGACACTGTAATCGTGAGGTTCCCAGTTGGCCACCGGTAGCTTTAGATATCTAATACTCTTGCTGACAGGTAAAGTATTAGTCGAACCTAGAAGAAAGGATATAGAAGATGTGAGGAACCTCACATCATAGATTCATTAGATATAATGAAGAAGCTATAAGATAATAGGTCGTTGGAAAGATTTTGAAACCTAAAGTTAGACATAACGTGGTTTCCCATGTTAGAATATTATGCTTGATAGAGTGAGTATGTAGAATAACCCATCTACAGAATAAAACAGTTCAACCCCAGATGATGCTGCAGCATTGTGATGCATAATTGCATTAAACAACACCAACTACCCTGTTTGAGCATTGCCTGTTTGTTATAAAGAATCTTTGCGATTTCCTTTTCTGCAAAACCAATCAAAGTGATTTTTAACCGCCCCCCCCCCCCTCCTATCTTTCTTCCTACACTTAACATATATATATTTTTTAACTGATAAGAGTATAATAGTGAGACGTTCGGGCAGAACAGTCCTTGTGGATTTATATCCTGGAATACTCCAGTATTACTTGTACAATTACTTATACTTGAGCATTCATTGTCTTCATTTTCAATTATTCTGCATTGTGGAAGCATATCTATCGCATATCCGTGAAGACAGCAAGTTTTTGGCATTGTTGTCGGGGAGACTGTTATTTTGTTGTATTAATATGTGTATCTCACCCCTCTTTCAGTTAATCAGTTATTATGATGACTACCATTTATCTTTCAATAGTCTGATCAATAACATTCCACTTAACTTCAGTCTTGTTTTTATTTTGTATGAACGAAGAAGGAGTAGAATTCGCGTTTGATCAAGATATAAAGAGGACGTTACTTCAACGTCAACGAGCAGTTAGGCAAGCTCAAGGACTTGCCGCAACACAAGACTTCATGGAAAATCAGGAGGCACCTTTTCTCGACCCAGTGGCAAACTTGCCAAGGAACCAGGTACCAATAAGAGAACATCAAGGACCCGTTATGCAACTAAACCAGAACAATCCAGTGCTGTTGGCAAATGACAAAGATAGAGCTATTAGGCAATACGCTGCTCCAGTCTTCAATGATTTCAATCCAGTAATTCAGACAGGATTAAACGAAGCACCAACTTTTGAACTTAAACATGTGATGTTCCAAATGTTGCAAAGAAATGGACAGTTTGGAGGATCTAAACTCAACAACCCTCACTCGTGCCTGCAATTATTTCTAGCTTTGTGCAATTCATTCAGAATCCCAGGAGTTTCAGAGGAGACCCTACGATTGATATTATTTCCTTACTCATTAAGAGATAGTGCAAAGATAAGGCTAAATTCTCTTCCTCCCGGATCAATCACTAGTTGGACTAACCTCACAGAGAAATTTCTATTGAAATACTTCCCACCAACCAAGAATTTGGTACTGTGTGGTGACATAGTAACCTTTCATCAATTCGAGAATGAGTCTGTAGATGAAGCTTGGGAAAGATACAAAACGCTGTTGAAGAATTGTCCTCATCATAATTTACCCAGCTGTGTACAAATTGAGCATTTTTACCATGGTTTAACTCCAAATTCGAGGTTAGTCCTAGACGCATCAGCTAATGGAGCAGTGCTACAGAAAACTTATAATGAAGCCTTTGAAATTTTAGAGAGAATTTCAAGTAATAACTCTCATTGGTCGAACGAATGAGAACTTAGTCAACAAAAGAACACTGAAGGGAAATTAGAAATAGATGTTATAACAGCGCTAAGTGCACAAGTGGCTTCAATGGCAAATATGCTAAAATCAATGAATCTAAATGTAAATCAGCCAGTTAAGGCAGTTCAGAGTTCGACCAAAATTCGCTATGTGTTCTGTGGAAAGAATCATTTGTTTGAAGATTGTCTGTCAAATCCAGCAGCGGTGTCCTACACTGGATACAACAATTCAGGAAGAAACAACCCATATTAAAACACCTACAATTCTGGATGGAGGCAGCACCCAAACTTTTCTTGGGGAGGCCAGCAAGCCAGTAGCAATAATGCGCCAGCTATGCGACCACAAGTTTGTCCCGGATTGATGAACATTGCTTTTCCTCAGAACAGTGTAGCACCAAGTACACCGCAGCAAGCTTAGCAATCCAACAGCCTGAAGAGTTTCATGATAGAGTATTTCATAAGGAATGATGCACTTATGCAGAGTCAACCAGCAACATTAAAAAATTTCGAAGTGCAGGTAGGGCAATTGGCTATAGAGTTTCGTAATAGACCAATAGACACACTGCCTAGTAACAGTGAAACCCCAAGGACCAATGGTAAGGAGCAATGCAAACCCATAACATTATGTAGTGGGAAAGAATTAGTAGAAGAGGAGGTCGTAGTGCAAAACGTAAAACAACCAAGTAGAGAGTTGGAAAATGAAGAGCAGCAAAAAATAGGTGAGTTACCCACAGTAAGAAAACCTGAAACAGTAGAGGATAAAAGCGCCAACAATGCGCCAGCCCCAAAATTGATAGAAGTAACAGCATTACCTCCACCACCCTTTCCCCAAACATTCAGAAAGAAAAATGATGAGCTCTAGGTTATGAAATTCTTGGATGTGCTAAAGCAATTGCACATAAACATTCCATTAGTAGAAGCCTTAGAGCAGATGCCAAGTTATGCCAAGTTTCTAAAGGACATACTAACGAAAAAGAGAAGATTAGGTGGATTCGAAACAGTGGCTTTAACAAATGAATGCAGCGTCATTCTGTCAAGCAAGATTCCAAACAAAATGAAAGATCCACGGAGTTTTGCCGTCTCATGCTCTATCAGAGGGCAATACGTGGGCAAGGCATTATGTGACTTAGGCGCTAGCATCAATTTGATGCCTCTCTCCATCTTTAAGACGTTGGGAATAGGTGAGGCTCAGCCCACGAGAGTCAAACTGCAACTCGCTTATCGCTCAATAACACACCCAGAAGGGAAAATAGAAGACGTCTTGGTCAAAGTAGATACATTCATTTTCCCAATTGATTTCATCATATTGGACTATGAAGCTGACAAAGATATTCCTATTATTTTGGGGCGACCATTTTTAGCAATAGAGAGAACATTAATCGATGTACAAAAGGCTATTCTGACTATACGAGTGAATGATCAACAAGGCACGTTCAACGTGTTTGATGCTCTCAAATATCCAGATGATAATGAGAAATGCTCCATGGGGCAAGAGTTGGATGTGAATGGAGAGGAAGATGGTGATAGCAGCATGGAACTAGACTACAACTCAGAAGTGCAACAACTATGTAGTGTTTTTGCAACAGCAACATCTGAGGAGCAGTCATGCAGTCGGTTGGCTGAAACAATCGAGTTGACAGAAAGGAGGGACAAACCCATAAAACCTTCGTTAATTGAGCCCCTGACATTGGAGAAAAACCCTTATCCTCTACCGTCAAATATGCTTATCTAGATGAAGACCATAAGTTACCTGCTATCATTTCTTCAGCATTAAGTTCTGAACATGAAGTGTTATTCTTGCAAATTCTGCGACAGCATCGCAGAGCATTGGGATGGACACTAGCAGATATTCCAGGGATAAGTCTGGCAATTTGCAGCACAAAATAAGGATGGACGAAGACGTAAAGAAGTGTGTGGAAGCCTAGTGTCGCCTAAATCCCATCATGAAGGAGGTAGTCAAGAAAAAGATAATAAAGTGGTTGGATGCAGGAATAATATACCCAATATTCAATAGTGAATTGGTCAGCCCAGTCCAATGTGTCCCTAAGAAATGAGGGATGACAGTGGTGACCAATGAGAAAAATGAAATTATTTCTACACGCACTATTACTGGATGGTGAGTGTGCATGGATTATCGGAAGCTCAATAAAGCTACCAAGAAAGACCACTTTCCCCTACCATTCATTGACCAGATGTTAGACCGTTTAGCTGGATAGTAGTACTACTATTTCTTAGATGGTTATTCAAGGTATAACCAAATAGCTATTTACCCAGTGGACCAAGAAAAAACCACATTTACATGCCCTTATGGAACATTCGCGTTTAGAAGGATGCCATTTGGATTGTGTAATGTGCCAACAACATTCCACAGGTGCATGATGGCAATTTTTTCTGACTTAATAGAGGAAACAGTGGAAGTTTTTATGGATGATTTTTCATTCTTTTGGAAAGCATTTAAAAGTTGTTTAAACAATCTGGAAAAAGTACTGAAACGATGTGAACAAAACAACCTCATCTTGAATTGAGAAAAGTGCCACTTCATGGTGCAAGAGGGAATTGTTCTGGGGCATAAGATATCACACGCAGGGATAGAAGTGGATCAAGCTAAGATTGAAGTCATTCACAAGCTGCCTGCTCCAACATCAGTTAAACAAGTTCGTTGCTTTTTGGGGCACACAGGGTTTTACCAAAGATTTATCAAGGATTTCTCTAAAACCACCAAGCCATTATATAGGCTGCTTGAATAAGACAGAGACTTTGTTTTTTTTTTAGGAATGCAACCAGGCATTTACAATGTTGAAGCATAAGTTGGTCACTGCGCCCATCATTAAGGGACCAACTTGGACTAAACCATTCGAGTCAATGTGTGATGCCAGTGATTGGGCACTTGGGGCAGCATTGGGACAGAAACATAATCGAGTAATTCATCCAATTTATTATGCCAGCAAAACATTAACAGAGGCACAATGCAACTATTCAACAACAGAGAAGAAAATGCTTGTAGTTGTGTTTGCTTTCGATAAGTTCATACCTTATCTCATTGGGACAAAAGTCTTTGTGCATACAGATCATGCTGCAATACGTCATTTGATGGTAGAATGTGATGCCAAGCTGTAATCGATCAGATGGATCCTGCTACTTCAAGAATTCTATTTAGAAGTGGTTGATCGTAAAGGTACAGATAATCAAGTTGCTGACCATTTATCGAGATTGAATGAAAATGAAAAGAAAGAGAAGTTCAGTCAAGTGAAGGAACAATTTCTAGATGAAGTTGTTATGGCCGCCAGCACAGCATTTATACCATGGTATGCGTACATAGTCAACTATTTAGAAAGCAAGGTGATGCCAAATGACTTAAAAGGACCAGCTGTGAAAAGATTCTTAGCAAAAACTAAAAAGTTTTTCTGGGATGAACCAATTTTGTATCATTTTGGAGTCGATTGCATTTTACGGCGGTGTGTTAATGAGGATGAAAGCAAGGACATTTTGTGCCATTGTCATGAGTCACCCTACGGTAGGCATCATGCAAAAAAAAAAAAAACAGCCAAAAAAGTACTCCAGTCAGGATATTATTGGCCAACAATTTTCAAGGATGCCCACAACTTTGAGCTAATGTGTGATCGTTGTTACAGGATAGGGAGTATTTCTAGAAAAAATGAGATGCCCCTAAACTACATACTTGAAGTGGAGCTATTCGATGTATGGGGAATAGACTTTATGGGTTCATTTCCTCCATCTCAAAGGGCATGTTAACATTCTGTTAGTAGTGGACGACGTTTCAAAGTGGGTAGAGGCGATCTCATGTGCCACAATGATGCATGAACGGTTGAAAAGTTTTTAAGACAGAACATCTTCACACGATTTGACACTCCTAGGGAATTAACAAGTGACGAAGGCTCCCACTTTGTTAATAGAGTAATGAAAAAACGCCTCCACAAGTATAATGTTAGGCATAGAGTTGCTACAGCATACCACCTGCAAACAAATGGTCAGGCGGAGATCTCCAATCGAGAAATTAAAGCAATTCTAGAAACAATAGTGAATATGAATAGAAACAACTGGTCCATGCAACTAGACGAGGCTTTGTGGGCGTACCGCACCGCTTTTAAAATGCCCTTACAAATATCACCGTATAAGCTTGTGTTCGGAAAAGAATGTCATTTACCAGTTGAATTAGAACACAAAGCACTTTGGGCATTAAAGAAGCTGAACATGACTATGGATGCAGCCAAGCTAGAATGCTACAACTACATGAGTTTGATGAGATGCAAAGTGGATGTTACTAGAATGCTCAAATCTATAAAGAGAAAACGAAGAAATGGCATGATATACATCTGCGGCCACATCATTTTACAGAAGGGCAGCTAGTACTTTTATTCAACTCCAGGTTTAAATTATTCTCGGGCAATTCTAGAAAAAATAGTGAATATGAATAGAAACAACTGGTCCATGCAACTAGACGAGGCTTTGAGGGCGTACCGCACCGCTTTCAAAATGGCCTTACAATTATCCCTGTATAAGCTTGTGTTCGGAAAAGAATGTCATTTACCAGTTGAATTAGAACACAAAGCACTTTGGGCATTAAAGAAGCTGAACATGACTATGGATGCAGCTGGCCAAGCTAGAATGCTACATCTACATGAGTTCGATGAGATGCAAAGTGAATGTTACTATAATGCTCAAATCTATAAAGAGAAAACGAAGAAATGGCATGATATACATCTGAGGCCACATCATTTTACAGAAGGGCAGCTAGTACTTTTATTCAACTCCAATTTTAAATTATTCTCGGGCAAACTAAAATCTAGGTGGTCTGGACCTTTTGTTCTCAAGAAGCTATTTCCTCATAAAGCAATGCAATTGTTTGATGAGCAAATCAAGAGTTCACTGTCAACTGTCAGCGTGTAAAACCATATTATGGTGGAAAGTTCCTTCAGGATAGAACCACCATTGAATTTCAGCATTAGAACAGGCGGATGCCTGCTGCCATTTATGTACACAGGGATATTTTATTACTATGTGGCTAAATTCTGTTTTTGTTTTCAGTTGCATTTATTTTGGTTGTAGCTTTCTACTTTTCTTCTTGGCTAATTTCCATTTATTTTGTTTGGTCATTTGGCATTCTTATGCAGAAGATTTTCAATGGCCATCCACTACAGAAGGGACAGAGTGAATTAATTTTTTGGGTAGCACAAAAAATTCAAGAAGGCAAGCTAAATTAAGGACAGATGGCTATGCCTAGAAGACACGTGGATGAAGGGTAGAACAGTAACGTTACGTTGCATAGTGTTTTGAAAATGGTTTGATAATTAACCGCCAACAGTAAAAATTCCACTGGAGTTGAAATTGCACATAAGGGACTACAAATAAAAAAATTCTCGCTGGCCCCTACTTATGCTGTGCAGCCCCCTTGTATTTTCCCATCGCCCTCCAAGACTAGTTTGCATTTCCCAATCGCCCTCCAGAAGCTCTTATTATTGTGATTAGAATGGTGTCCACTCGAGGTGAAAGAAGTTGAAAAATCTGACCATCTGGACGGACTTATCACGCAACCAGCGCCTCAAATCCCATGCATCTAGAATCCTCCTCCGATGACGAACAACAAGCAGCCCTAGAACACCAATGTATCACCACTGACCCTACACCATTGAAACTGGTGTACCCAGTGGTCGATTCCCCTGAAAAGCAGCCTGTCCCTCCACCGTCGACCCACCCGAAAAATAAGAAGAAGCAAAAGATTATCGCTAATAGCTACAAAGGGCGAATGGTAAAAGAGGAACCGTCGCCCAAAAAGTGAAGATTCAAACAAGGGGTCAGTAAACCACCCCGCCCATCAGCTACACACCCAATAATTGAAAGGACAGCGTAGAAGGAGGACATTCCCCCAACCTCTCCAGCAAATGCTCAGGGCGAATTACCTCCTAAAACCCCTAAAATGGCCCCCGAAGACGTACCAAAGCGAGCAACGGAGAAGATTACCACTCCCAGAAGAAGACAACAAAAAGCGGAGTGACGCGGAAGAGCAAAGTGAAAGTCGTACTATTGAGCTACACCTGGATGACGGGGACAACGACACTACTCAACAGGCTACATCTGGAGAGCCGATCTATGACTGGTATGACGATACCTTTGATAAGCAAGATGAAGAGTAGTCGGAAGCAAGGCGCAACGAGCCCCTAGTAGGCACTAAAGGGGGCAATAGTGAGAATGAGCCAAATCTTGTGAACGCCTCTCCTACAACACTGCTCGCTGAACACCCTCCAGCAAGCACTACCGACAAACAGAGGATGAAAAAGAAGAAACCAAAAAGCAACGCTAGGCATTGCGATGTTGCTAAAACATTCCAAGATGTTGAAGCAGACAACGAACTGATTGCAACGCTAAAGATTAAGCTTTTGAAGAAAATAGAAAAGATGACAACAGATTGTGCAACGCTGAGAAAGTAAGGAAACGATTAAATGGGAAAAGAGCATGCAACATTTCAACGATATATCAATCATGTGGCCACGAAGAGAGCTAAGGATATGACGACCAAGCGATTCTTAGCCAACAAGGGAATACTTCCTGTAGCTTTCGACATTCTGCAGTATATTGGTGACATCATAAAAATCAATGGTTGGGAGCGTTTTTGCTAGAAGCCACAGCTCGGCTTTCCCCAGCTGGTTTGAGAGTTCTATGCCAACATCACAACAAAAGGGCAGACTCTCATTTCAGTGAGAGGCAAAAAGGTAAAATTTACTTCGGTTGAAATTAATGCCTTTTATGGTTTCACCCCCTCAGACAATTTGAGAGGGAACTGATTATGCTGCGTCCCAAATGAATAAGAATTGGCGGATGCTTTATTGACTGTTGGGAACGAAACAACAGAATGGCAGATCTCGAAGTTGGGAGTGTATTCTCTTATCCCATCTATGTTGTCACCTCAAGTCGCCTTTTGGCTTTACTTCATCAAGAATCGCATCTTGCCAACGACGCATGACTCCTCAATCTCTAGATAGCGTATCATATTGACTTACGTTATACTTTAAGGGATTGAAGTCAACATTAAGGCAACTCATTGAGGTAGAAATTTGAAATTGCACGAATAAAAGGGACGGTAAACTTTTCTTCCCGCGACTCATCTCTGAATTATGTCTGCAAGCTGGAGTCCCGCTCAAAGATGTCGATGACACTCTATCAAAGAAGGCTGACATAAACTAGCAAACTATATTGCGCATCCAGCAGGTCGTTGATGCTCATGCACTGGCAAAAGAGAAGCCTGCACCTGCTAGCCATATTACCGATGTCCCGACAAATCCCAGTAAGTATTCTGAGCTATGTGTCGCTTGTTGGGGTTGATGCCCTAAACCTTCGTGGTCTTGTAATTTTATTCAAATTATTTATTTAATAAAATAAGAGTT
>JAOANK020851651.1:0-10134 GCA_026257165.2 Telfairia occidentalis | reverse complement strand
TGTGATAGCAAGCAGTTTGATAATGCTGTAGCATCCTGTGGCAGTCAGTGGTAAATTCCCCTAACCCGAGCCTGTTTCCTTTTATTTCTCTTAAAGCATTGTCTTAATTCTTGTTAAACCGTATCTCTTAAGTTTATAAGCCCATTTTTAGTCTTTCACAAGTGCAATTTTTGAGTGACCTTAATTCTCCTAATTAATAACTTTTACTAAGAGTTTTTGTTCAATTATCTTTGGGGATCGACCTTGTTGCTACACTTCAGGGTGTATACTTGCACCTCATTGGGTAAATAACCAACAACGATGTTTTTGTAGATCTAGCCAAGATAGAAGTTGTGACCAATTGGTCTCATCCAACAAATGTGAGTGAAGTCAGAAGTTTCCTAGGGCAAGCAGGCTACTAACGGAGATTTGTGTAGAACTTTTTTGGGGTAGCTGCACCATTGACAAAGTTAACATGAAATGGCAGTACATTTGTATGGAATGAAGAATGTGAGACGAGTTTCCAGAAGCTCAAACAGAGGTTGGTTACTGCACCAGTACTTCCAGGACCAGAGGGCACCGGTAATTTTGTAGTATACAACGATGCCTCGAAGATGAGACTGGGGTGCGTTCTGATGCAGCATGGCAAGGTCATCGCTTATGCTACTCGCCAATTAAAGAACTATGAACATAACTACCCAACGCATGACTTAGAGCTTGCAGCAGTGATGCATGCACTAAAGATTTGGAGACACTACCTTTATGGCGAGAAAATTCAAATGTTCACGGACCACAAGAGTCTGAAGTACTTCTTCACTATAAAAGAGTTGAACATGAGATAGCGAAGGTGACTCGAACTAGTGCAGGATTACGACTGCCAAATTCTGTACCATCCAGGTAAGGCTAATATAGTGGCGGACGCCCTTAGCAGAAAAATAGCACACACATTAGCGTTCATCACAACCCAAACCCCGATATAGAAAGACTTGGAGCATGCCAAAATAGCAGTGGTAGTTGGCGAAGTGTTTGCACAGTTGGCTCAAATGACTACTGCATCTAGTTTAAGGCAACGCGTCATCAATGCGCAGTAGAAAGACCAACACTTAGTTGAGAGATTCGACCAGTTGCAGTTAGGACAGGCTGAAGATTTCTCAATGTCTTTAGATTTTGGGCTACAATTTCAGGGACGTTTATGCGTACCTCAAAAAATTGATCTTAAGAACAAATTATTGACAGAGGCCCATAGCTCACCATTTTCCATACACCCAGACAGTACTAAGATGTATCAAGACTTGAAGTGAATCTACTGGTGGCCTAACATGAAGAACGATGTTGCAGAATTCGTAAGCAAATGTTTAGTTTGCCAAGAGGTGAAGGCGCCGAGACAAAAACTAGCAGGATTAATGCAACCCTTGAGGGTGACAGAATGGAAATGGGAACACATCTCCATGGATTTCATAACAAGGTTACCTAGGACAGCCAAGGGCTATACAGTAATATGGGTAATAATTGACAGGCTAACAAAGTTAGCACATTTCCTTCCTGGAAAATCTACTTATTCTGTGGAACAATGGGCACAACTATACTTGGAAGAGATAGTTAGACTACACGGGGTACCTGTCTCTATTGTCTCCGATAGAGATCCCCGATTCACCTCCACCTTCTGGCAGAGCTTACAGAAGGCAGCAGGCACACGATTAGATTTCAGCATTGCCTTTCACCCACAGACAGATGGACAAACGAAACATTTGAACCAAACCTTAGAGGACATGTTGCAGGCTTGTGTATTGGACTTTGTAGGAAGTTGGCACTTACACCTACACCTAATAGAGTTCGCATATAACAATAGTTATCAGGCAACCATAGGGATGTCACCATTCGAAGCACTTTATGGGAAAAAGTACAAGACACCAGTGTGTTGGGACGAAGTGGGATAATGGAAACTGTTAGGGCCTAAATTTGTTCTGACCATAAATGAGGCCATAACAAAGATTAGGGCAAGGATGCTAATAGCACAGAGTAGACAAAAGGGTTATGCAGGCACAAGGCGTAGAGATCTAGAGTTTGCAATAGGGGAGCATGTGTTCTTACGAGTGGCCTTTACAAAAGGAGTCTTGAGATTTGGGAAGAAAGGGAAGCTTAGCCCACGATTCATTAGGTCATTCGAGATTCTTGAGCGGATCGGTCGGCTTAGCACTACCACCCTCCATCTCTATAGTCCATAATGTTTTCCATGTTTCCATGCTGCAAAAATACATAGTAGATCCGTCTCATGTGATCGATTATGAGCCCTACATGTCAATGAGAACTTAAGCTATGAAGAGAGGCCTATTCGAATTCTCGCTAGGGAAGTGAAGGCTCTTCGGAGTAGCGAGATCGCTTTAGTAAATGTTCTCTGGAGGAACCATCAGCTTGAAGAAGCAACCTGGGAACAAGAAGAAGAGATAAATACCAAGTACCCCAAGTTATTTCAAATTTAGCAACTTTCGAGGACAAAAGTTCTTAAGGTGAGTAAGATGTAACGCCCGTTATTTAATTTTTCCAATTATGAATTTAGAATTAAATTATTCTAAATAATTTAGATTTTATTTTGATGAAGATATTTTTCTCCTATTGTTTGAATAAAAAGAATTAAGTTGATTTATTGAATTTAAATGAAGATCAGATAAGAGACTAAAGGGGGAAGGGATTAGGATTTGGGAAGTACCCTTTAAATAAGCCAAAATAAATCCTAACCTCACAATTTTTATTTTGGTTAACAAACCCTCTCCCTCACCAAACGCTCTCCTTCACCAAACCCTCTTTCCCTCTCTTCTTTCTCTCATCACTCTCACTCTCTTCTTCTCCCCACCTTCGGCGGCAGCAACCCAAGACTGGTGGTGGCCACACACCAGAACAAGCAGCGACGTAACTGCCGACCTTTTCTTTTCTTTCTCTCTCTCTCTCTCTCTTCTCTCTCTCACGCACGCACAAAACCACGGTAGGTCTCCTCTGGCACAACGCGACGGTGAGTGGCGCAACACCAACACCGAGCTTTGAACGCCTGGAGGCCCATGGTGAGCAGAAGTGCAAGCGGTGGCGTAACGCGTGGGAACTCCTCCTCCAAATCGCGAGCTTCAAACACCGCGTGAGAAAGATTGGGCAAGTTTTCTGGCGAGTGACTTAGCCCATTGGATAGATCGGTAACTAAACTATAAAAACACAAAGAAAAGTGACCTCGCATGCGGCGGCGCGTACGACAGCGTGTGGACAATGCTGAAACAGTATCGCGTCGCGTGCTGAACAACGAGCTTAGCATAGTTCCTTTCCCAAAATCCTAACAAATGAACGTTAAAGCCTAAAAATCGGGATTATTCTCTAATAACCTTAACTTTTGGAATGTATGTTGGAGAATCAATTAGGAAAATTAACCGACCTAGCAAGGATTACTTTAGTGTCCTTAAAGAAATTAGGTAAGTAACGCCGCTCACAGAGAAGCCTTTGGGCTAGAATAGGTGAATTGTATGATGTATGTCCTGTTAAAGTATTTGATTATGTATATGTGTTAGAAAGTGATGAGCATGCCTATATGATCTCGTATTTTTGTTGTTTACTAAATTGCTGGATGGAATTATGATGATTAGCATACCTATATGATCTTATATTCTTGTTGTTTACTGAATTACTGGATTGAATGATGATAATGAGCATTTCTATATGATCTACTATTCTTGTTGCCTAACAAATTACTAGGTCGAATATTATGATACGTATAAGAATGTTGATTGTTAGAGGCATCAACCGATGAATATGTTGGGTGGCCTTAGATGTTGTAAGATTTTATGAATGGAACTTATGTTCAATATGATTGATAAGTTAGTTTGGACCTATGCAAGGACTGTTGTGTGTTGCATGGACTGAAATGATGAGTGACAGTCTCTCCCCATTTAGAGAGTCGGTGTTGAGGGGGGCCCCGGCTACACTGATTGAGTGTCATCCATCATCAGATAGTAGTAGGGCCCCTTGAGAAGTCTCACACTAGTACTCTAGAGGTGACATTTGAAAGGAAAGGGGGTGTGCTACTGCAAAGAGGATTTTTAAATGCCATGTCATAATGAATTGGCTACCAGTGTAGACTGAATAATGAACTGGCTTCTAGCCTAGACTAAATAATGAACTGGCTTCTAGCCTAGACTGAATAATGAATTGACTGGTAGCCCAGAATAAAAATGTTAGAAGTAAGTCTAGCATGTTCATTGCATGATTGTGTGTGTTTGCATATCCAACCATGGGTTGGGTTACTTACTGGGTATATGTTTTAGATACTCAACCTTTTCATTAAACTTTTTTTTTTTCAGGTAATGACACTAGCGTTTTGGATGGTTGATGAGGATCGGTTGTGGTGGTGCCATGGTCAAGTCACATATTTTTTCCGCATTTTAAATGTTTTATTTTAAGTATTCAAATTTATTTGGTTAATTTTTGTATTATTGAACCATTATGGGTTTTAGCATTCTTATTAATTCTTAAGAATTTTTCAGTATTATATTATTAAGTTTTAAATTGCGATCTCGATAATTTACATTTAATTACTTCTCTAATAATTTGGCTACTTTAAAATCAAATTAAATTTCTAAATGCTAAACTCAAGTCATTTCATCTTTTTAAGCATGCATGATTGTAATGATCTTAGAAAATCGAGTCATAAAAAGTTTGGTCGTTACAGGAAAAGAAAGAACAAGAATACTTTATTGTCTTTGCTACCAACTATAGTATGAATAAACCTCCTTACACTAGATGACATGAACGAATGTGACACTTGAATGATCACCCTTTAAAACATATACTTAATTCTCATTTGTTGGATGTCTCTAGGAGGAAGAAAAGTCATATTTGTACTATTTGTCAAGTAAGCAAAAGTTGTCGCTTATCCTGCAATGCTTCTAATAATAAATGTTGTGTGCCTTTACAAAAAATTTACTTTGATCTTTGGGGTCCCACACTCATAGAGTCATGTCAACAATTTAGATACTATGCTAGCTTTATCGATGACTATTCTAGATTTACTTGGCTTTATCTCCTTAAAAGGAAGTCGGATTTCTTTGAATGCTTCATTAAGTTTCAAAAATCATTAGAAAACCAACTTGAAAGGAAATAAAAATCTTTCAAAGTGATGGCAGTGGAGAATTTACTTCACTAGCTCAAAAACACCATCTAGAAGCAAGTGGCATTCACCACCAATTTTATTGTCCTTACACACCTCAACAAAATGGCCTTATTGAAAGAAAACATAGACACATAGTTGAAACATACCTAGCTCTCCTTTATCAATACAACACTCCTAATAGATATTGGTTTGGTGCCTGTCTAACAGCAACTTATCTCATTAACCAAATGCCAACACCGGTTCTTGAGATGAAATACCTTTACTCAACTCTTCTCAACAAACAACCTTGCTACCACAACCTAAAAATCTTTGGTTGTCTTTGCTTCCCCTACCTAAGAATGTAGAACAAGGATAAATTTGCAAAGAGAACTTACCCTTGTGCCTTCATAGATTATAGTCTCATACACAAAGGCTGTAGGTGTCTAGATCCCAAATAAAATAAAGTATACGTCTCAAGACATATTGTGTTTCATGAAGATGTATTCCCTTTCAAACCTAAGGAACTTGCACCTCAAAATCAAAAAGACTCTCTCACAATTACTGAATTTAGTGATGTAGATATTTGGACAAGTACAGCAACTGGAAAACAGATCAAGGAAGGAACAAAAACTGTACCAAATGTCATAAACTTCATCCTCTGGATCTTACAACTCCCATAAATGAAAATACTCCTCCCAACTTAGATGAAGAACAAACTAATCCATTACTTTCTGATAGTACGAGGGAAACAAGCCAAGTAAATGAGAATAAAGAAGAAATAAGCATTATTGTACCCACATAATCAAACAAAAACCAGCAGCATCAAATATTAATTGAGGAAAGAACCTTAGAAATTGAAGAGATAACTTTTGCACACCAAACAATCGACCAAGTTCAAATTGAGGAACGAAATTCTACCCCTCAAACTACTGGTCCAGCAGGTGCAAAACACAAAAATTAACAGAAGCCAGCTCAAATTGAGGAAAGAGTCTTGGTACCACAGATCGACACAGTGCAGAATACTAGAGTATCCGCTGCTGTCAACGAATTTGACTTCAATCAGGTACCTCTCTTACTAGATGCAAGCAATAAGGTGTTCACTGACTTGGACAATCTTTCTGCAGGTGCTGGGAAAATCTATCAGAACCAAAACAATGCAGCAACATCTATCCCACAAATTAGCATCACTCAGAATAATGAACAATCTACTGCTGCCAACGATTTAGACTCAAATCAGGTAGACTCCTTCCTAGATTTAAGCGAGCATCTGTATATTGACTTAAGCAATTTTCGTCCAGGTACTGGAAGCAGCTATCACAACAAAAACAATGAAGGAGTACGTGTTAAGGAACAAGTAACAAATGAAAATCAGTGCGCCAACACTCACCAATTGATCACAAGAAGGAAACTACAAAATGACCCTCAGCTAGATCCTAAACTACACAAAGAACTTCAACAATCCAGAAGAAACCTCACCTTCATGGCTACACAGCAAACGTTAGAACCAAAAGGCTTCAAAATTGCAATGAAAATACCTCATTGGAAGGAAGCCATGAAAGAAGAAATGAAAGCATTAGAAGAAAACCACACTTGAGAGCTTGTTCCAAGGCCCCATAACACGAACATTGTGGGAACAAAATGAATATATAAGACAAAGCTCAAGGAAGATGAATCCATTGAAAGGTTCAAGGCACGTTTAGTTGTTCAAGGGTATTCCCGAATTGAATGAGTTGACTATGAGGAGACCCTTAGCCCCGTAATAAAACCAACAACCATTTGCTTAATATTAGCCATTGCTATAACCTTTGGATGGACCTTAAGACAACTGGATGTCAAAAACACCTTTCTCCATGGCCTACTCAAAGAAGAAGTATATGATAGTACCTAACTACCTAACCATGTGTGCAAACTCAAGAAATCACTCTATGGACTCAAATAAGCACCAAGAGTTTTGTTTGAAAGATTATCTAAGTTTCTACTACACATCGGATTCATATGTTCTCACTCGGATGCTTCCCTATTAATCTATAAACAAAAATCTATTCTTTTACTAATGCTACTTTATGTGGATGATATTATACGTGCAGGAAATAATGCAACCTACGCGGAGAACCTAATCAAAACACTAAGTTGTGAATTTGCATTGAAGGACTTGGGCAAACTATACTACTTCCTCAGAGTTGAAGTACATCACAACTCTATTGGAATAATGTTGACTCGAAGAAAATACATTACAGACCTCCTCAATAAAGTAAAGATGTTAAAAGCAGCCTAATACAACACACCAATGGCAACATCCACCACCACAACAAGCAATGATAATGATCTAGTCGATGCACAAGAATACAAAAGCATAGCCGGATCTCATCAATATCTCACCCTTACAAGACCTGAGATCATATATGCAGTCAACAAGGCATGTCAACACTTGCAGCAACCAAAACATAGAGATCTTAAAGCAAACAAATGCATTTTATGCTACCTAAAGGGCACAACAAGGTATGGTATCTCTTTTTATAAGAATTGTTCACCAAACCTATATGCCTTTTATGATGCAAATTGGGGAGGCTATCCAGACACAAGAAGAAGCACGACTGTGTACTGTATTTTCCTAGTATCAAACTGCATTTCATGGGCCTCCAAGAAGCAACCAACAGTAGCTCGCTCAAGCTTAGAAGCTGAATATAAAGCAATAGCCACAACCACACCAGAGCTAACGTGGCTAACCTTTGTACTCAAGGACATAAGTGTTCAATTACTCAAGCCACCTCAACTTTTTCTGTGATAATATGAGTACACTCCACATGACAATCAACCTGGTGTTCCACGCATGAATAAAGCATATACAGATGGACTACCACTTGTAAGAGAATAGGTGGCCTTGGGACACCTTATCACACGCTATGTACCGTCTCACCATCAAGTAGTTTATATATTCACAAAACCACTATCAAAGACAGCTTTGCGAGATCTTAGATGCAAACTTGGTATTCGGGAACCTCATTCTAGTTTGAGGAAAGATAATAAAATAGCTGATGAACAACCAAGCACAAGAACCTAATGCCAAGCTGTGAGAGTCTTACATGTCTGCACCCATAAATCAGGAATCAACTTGTATCTTGCCTGGCTATTCATCATGAAGATACATTCACTTTCGCAAGAATCAAGCTCCAGTTTTACTCCATAAATAGCTCTGAAAATATGCTGAAATTAGCTCCTAAATCAGCTTGATTTCTTCTCCATGATTCCACGGTCAACAAGCATTTCTTTCCTTTTCAATTTAGATTATTTCCTTTTGTGAAACCAACCTACCGTTGGTGTTTATTTCCCTTTGTAAAGCCTGTTGTACACATTCCTTTGATTTTTATCATTCCTTGCGGCCAACCCTTATTTTCCAAAAAGGGTTTTTCTCTTGTTTTCTAATTCATGGCTGTATAAAAATTGGAAACAACCCTCTGTGTTGAGATATATTTTTTTCAATAAGAATTTTTCTAGATCTACTTTCAATTATGTTTTTCTTTAGTCATATGTATGTATATGCATGTCCGACTGTATGGCTATTTATGGGTATTTGTAATACTCAATCTTTCCCTTTTTTGAAGTAAGAGTAATAAGATACGAGGAAATTGACGTTGCTGTTTTTTTAGTTCATTTGACATGGGGTACACATCAGCATGATTTCTACCTTTTACTTTATTTTATGTCTTATTTGTTTAATTCAGTGTATGGATTTTGATTTGCTATTATTTTATTTTAATTGGGAGTTTTATTTGTTATTGCAAATTGGATCTCAAAATTTAACATTTTAATTATTTTCTTAATAAAGATTTTTTTTATGAATGATTATTTTTTACCATGAGCATAGATTTTTAAAGGTTTTTAAATGATTATAGCATACATAAAGTATTGATTCTAATCAGTTTAATATATATATTCAAAACGTTATGTCGATACGTATCATAAAACAAATGCAAGCGTGGTTAAGAAAGAATTAAAAGTAATGATAGTTACTACTTATGTTAACAAACTGTCATTCATTTTAAGGGGCTCATGTATATAGGAAATTAAAATTTAAGTATGTTTGGGCTTGGAGAAGTTTGATGTTGAGTGACTTTCTAGGAAATTTTTGTTAGATTTTTTATATCTAATTTATTATTAGTGTGGCTCATGTAAATTTATTCCAAGGTAATTTCCCTAATTTACACCCTGATGGAAGATGTATATATAAAGATTAAACCTTAGGGATTGGTTCTCTCCCTGCCTAACCAAGTAGTATATTCTCTCCATCAAGAACGACTAATAAAGGGGCTAACAGTGAGAAACACAGCCCTCAAGAATTGCCCTACCGAATCAAGAGGAATGGATCAAGGTATGTTATCATAGCTTTTATGTTATTGTGAAAATTATGTAGTTCAAAGATCTTGGCTTTTTATTAATCTATACAATATCAAAGTTTATTGTATAATCATGAAAAACATAAAAAAATTTACATGTAGTATCAGAGACAAGTTGAAAACTTGTGATTTTCCATTAATGTTTTAATGTATGAATTTATGTTTCCGCTACAAATTATTAAGTTTGACTTTATTTATTGAATCAAGAAATCAAAAAATAAAAAGAAGTTAAATGAATAATTGATTAACCATCCATTACTTTGCCAATTTTAGTTTCTTTTTAATTTGATTTTCTTGAAACGCCGGCAACAAACATGAATTTCGAATAACATCGTGAACTTTTGAAGTTTCGTTATGCATGCCGTGGAAGACGTCAGAAAAAATATAAACTAATTTTTTTTTTTTTTTGTTTATTGAGTATAATATATTAGATGCAAATTAAACCTTCTCAGTTTACCCTTTGCAAATTTATAAGATTGTGATCCTTATACTTTTATAAATGGTTTATTGAATTCAACAAATAATTTATGTATTTTTTTTAAAATTTTATGTATAATGTATTGCGTAAAATTTAAAGTATGTATTATATGATGTAAATTACTTGTTGATATTTTAATATGATATCTATATTATGTA
>JAOANK020851640.1:0-10135 GCA_026257165.2 Telfairia occidentalis | reverse complement strand
ATCAATCTAATCCTTGATCAGAAGATTAAAAAGCATTAAGCATACAATTACATGAATAATCACACGGGATATGAAAAAGTCCATAAATAAATAAAGCAATAAACAGAGTCACTAAGCGTTACAACGAGTCAAGGCGGAATTCCGCCACTCAAATTCACAACTAAAACAGAAATTCCAAAGAAAATTATGAAACGAAACAAGTATAGAAAAAGGGGAAGAAAACTCCCAAAGACGCGTGCCAAACTCGTTCCCGGGGTAAGACTCGCAATCCCGAGCCTCGGATCACTCCGGAGACTCCATGGGGAGCTCCTTCTCCTTTTGAAACATCGTGCTCCAAGTCGTGCTCTCGGTTTTCCAAATGGCCTCCTCGTTTGTGGAATGAAAAATTAGCTTATAAGGAGTTTACTACCCGCAGCGTCGAGACGCCGTAAGACAACGTCTTGATGCTGGTCTTGTACGGTCAAAGTTTTGCGGCGCGGGCATAATTTAGGGCAACAAAATTGGACAGTGTTGTGACGCTGAAAGACAGCGTCTCAACGCTGGTGGGCTGCAGTAGAATAGGCGCGCGCGTGTGGGCGCGTAGCGTCGAGGGTCGCGTCGCTCGGCGTCGCAACGCTAGGGCATTGTGCACAGGGCGCGGGAGCGGGTGGCCAGAGACGCTCGCCAATGGGCGCGCGCTTGCATGCGGCGTTGAGCAGCGTTGAGCGTCTGCCTGCGCGAATTACTGTGGCGTTGAGACGCCGTTGAGCAGCGTCTCAACGTTGATGATCCTAACCCAGATTTTCCAGCAATTTCAGTGTCTCAACGCCTTGGCATGGTGTCTTGACGGTGTTTCCTCGGGTCCTTTGTATTTTTGGCCTCTTTTCTTCTTTTCTTAGCCAAAATTATACTTCTTAAGCTCGTTTTTTGACCCGAACAACCCCGAATTCATCTTTTCTTCTAATTAAGCTCGATACCTACAAATTAACATAAAAACATGTGAAAGTACCGAAATTATAGAACAAAACTAGTTAGAACTATGCCTAAGGATAGCACATTTTCGTGTGCTATCAAGTAGCTTTCAAAGTATGCTTGGGCTTGAACCTTCCATAGAAGGTACTCATTCGGCTGCGTAGTGCCATGGAATGTTGGGAATTAAAGGCTTTTCGTCTTCTCTTGGCGCTTCTCCATTTTTTGTGGAGGAGTTTGTGAAATTTCTCTTTGTTCCCTCCATTGTGGTCTCAAGGGAACTTTGGTTTTGGTTTGCTCCATGGCATGGATCCTTGAATCCATCTTTTGTACCATCATGGTGAGGTGATCCAAGTTTCGGTTGAGTCTAGCCAGTTTCTCATGTTGAATTCTTTTTGTTTGAACGCATTTGCTTCCTTGAGTAGTCATGGCTGCAAAAGAATGTTAGAAAAAAACAAGTATGGACCTTACCAATATTCTCTCCCTCATAGTTCACTCATTCACTCGTGTTTAGCATTCAAAACGTTGGAGGCTTCTCTCTCTCACAAACACTCAAAAAATATGCAAGGGAAAGTATAACTGTGAGTATGCAAACTTGTCCAAAGCAAGTAATTCCCATGAAACACCAAGTTAGATTGCTTGTGACAAATCACAATTGGACTAAGAATAAGTTAGATAGTAAAAAAGTAGGAACAACAAGAGAGTAACACAAGGTAGCAATAAGATTAGACAAAGACAACACAATACAAGTAGTAGTCAAACGTTTCTACGAAATTTGGCTAATTTTTATGCATCATTCTGAACAATACACTAGTGCAAATTTAGATTTAAAAAATGATTTGGAAAGCTTAGGTTGTCTAATTTAAGCATGCAAGATATCAGAAAGAGACCATTTCCAATTTTTAACGAATCAAAAAAACAAGATAGACTACTCAGCAACACAATGTAACAGGGAAATTCAACAGAAGACTCAAATTTGATCTATTGGTGTGAGCAAATGGCTCGTGCCAATTCTAAAATAAACCATATTCAAGTAAAGAATTGACCTACGAACATTTATCAAGGCTGCAATTTGGACCAGTAGATTTGGACGAATATCCCTTAGAGTGAAGGTTGGTCAAAACCGAAGAAACACCGTGTTTGGAAAATAGTGAATGAACAGTGTCTAGATTTGCTAATGGCGTGAACTGGTCTTAAATTAAATTGGTTCAAAATTAATTTGTATGAAAGTAGACTCAAAATTAAAGCTAACCATGGGCTGCAATTATATTTGAATAAGTATGGAACGCTGTAGAATTTTTCAAAGTTAGACAACAATGTTTTTGGTTGGTAGCAGTACACTGGTTTAGGTTAGCTGTTCTATTCCATCTTTTAAAGGGGTATGCACATGGGGTTTTGACTCCAAATTAATTTGGAAGTTCTTATAGATATTCTAAAAGAAAGAAAATGGACTTTCACATAAATAAAAGAAGAAAAAGGGCTTGGTTTAGAGGCTAAAAGTCAAGGTAGACACTGCGTAGTGTTGTTCCTTTTCCTTCCCCAGACAACTTCCGCTTCTCCTTCACTTTGTTCAACCAATTGAAATCCAAATGAGCTGAAATTTTTCAGTCTAAAAGTAGACTCAACAAGATTTAAAACAAGTACTAATTTAATACGAGATCAGTCCAATAAGGCATTGACAAAAATGTTCAATCAAATGCAACAACATATTTTATTCACAACAGACTTCTTCTTTTGTTCTTCTTTCATCTCTTTTCTCTTCTCTTTTATTTTTTTGTTTCTTTTTTTTTCTTTTTCTTCTTTTTTATATATAAAAAAGAAAGCTTTGAGCAGAAATAGAAAACACAAGACAACAACTACATAAAAACTTCAAACACCTCTTGGTTAACAAGTAATGGTTAGAGCTTGAAAGAAAATGTGGGAAAATAAGTAAGATAGATGGGGGATATGTCCGATCTTGATCCTAAGCTTTGATCCAAATTATATGTTCAACCCTACCACAAGTGGCTTAAGCAACCCTTGTATAAACAAACACCTCTTAAACACACGTGGTAACACCCAACATAAACACAAAGAATCACCCAAGGGAAAGAATAATGGACTTTCCTTGAAGGTCAAGGCTTTGGATTAAGAGTTGTTCTTAATCCAAAGTGAAACACTCCGTACGTTTTATGACCAACCTAAACTTGAATGTTTCTAACGCATTTGTGCAACAAGATCAAGTGCACCAACTGCTCATAGTTTTGGGAGCAAAGAAAAAGCTCAAGGGCTAATTTTCATTTCATTCATCAAAGTCTTTCTCAAATGTACAAGGAAATGTCTATTTATGGGCATCTTTATCTCCAACTAAAAATAAAAAGGAAAAAGGCTTAAAATAAACCTAAACTAAACTAATTACAAGATTTATGTGTTCTTTCTCAAATAAGCGTAACTAAGTTACATAACCTTAAACTTGGGCCTAAGAGCTATTACATAAATTATACATCAAGCCCAAAATAAGGTTACAACAAGAAAAACAAGGAAACACTAATTTAGGGTTAAAACCCTAAAGAACCCCTAATTTAACCCAAATTATATATCAAGTTGTTTTGAAGCTTCTTTCTCCACTTGCCCTCCTTCCCCTTTGTTGAACTCTCGTGGGTAGATGTGTTCTTACTTGAAGCATATCGCCTACTATCTATAACATCTGAAACATAACAAGCTTCATCTCAAAATTTGCTGCCTGAATATTTGGCCTGACTACCCTGGATTTAGTTCATCGAACCTAGGAACTGCATAGTCTCTGATGGCTCTTTCCCTTTCATTGGCTAAAAGAATCAGGTTTTCAACCTGATCCATTGGATTAATTTGCTGTTACATTATTATTCTAGGTAATGAAACTCCTCCTCAGTTTGGTTGTTGATTCTCCTACTCTACAAGTCCTTCAAGAGGCATAGGTTGTTGCTCCATTGAATTCACTCGATTTCTCAACTCCCTTCTCCTTCTCTAGAAAGTCCTTTCGATTTCTAGATCACACTCAATTCCCAAATAAGAATTATTATTCATATAATAGTTTCTGCAACCACAAAGAAATTGAATGAGTGTAGTTAAAGCTCTTATTCACCAAAAGAATCAAATTCAAATAAGTCAAAATTCAAACTAATCCCTAGCAACGACGCTAAAAACTTGTTGCTTGTGATGGTGAGGCTTAAATTTACAATAATAACCACACAAAACGATGTGCACTGTCAGCAGCAAGTGATAAGTATTTATATTGTCTCTACATGGATTAATGGTAGATTTTGAGCTATTTTACCTCGATCTTTTTAGTGAATTCAAAGAGTGATAAAGATAAAGGTTTGGTAATTTTGTAATTAATGCTAGATTAAATTAAATGACAGAAATAAAAGAAATGCCTTTGCAGTTGTAACGATGAGAATGAATACGTTTGGATTAAGGTATAATGTTATCTTCCCTGAAGTAGAATGCTGAAGCAAAAAAATTGTAGATTAGAATCACACGACAATAGTATTGGAATCCTCCTAACATTTTCAATTATCTTAAGTTAACTACCATTAACATATATGAATTTAACCTATTATTTTTGTGTATTAGGTGAGTGATTATCCCTAACCTCCTCATTTAGCTAGCCGCTAACCTAATCTAGAGACTAATGAGTTTTTAGAGCAATCTACTTCTATTTTCTCTAGAAACATAGAGAAGGTATTCATGCGTATTGGCTGGATAGATATAAACATTAACAACTAACGAACACTCTTAAAACAATTCAATTCTACAAGCTTTACTTTAGTTTTAATTCAATTCAATAACATTGCCCTTAATCCTCACCTAAAGATGATTAGTTCATGGCACAACGTATAAAAGACAATAACAAATAAATGAAAACAATAAAGGTATTCATAACGAAAGAACTCTAAGGAACTGCAAAATTAGGTTGCTCAATGAAAACGGCTGCAAGAATTGTCTTTTCTGCTCCAACCTTCAATGAAATTTCTTTCTTTTGCAAGCTCTTTTCTATAGAAATTTAATAAACTGCAACAACCGTTGAAAAAAACTCAATTGAGGAATGAATTTTCTTCTCCAAAATGATCTCTCTATCTCTTTGGTGGCCGCTCTTCTTTTTATAAGTCTTCCGTTGTGATTAGAAAGATTTATTTTCTTATTTTAGAATCCTATTATTTTTGCGTTGATCCTACGTTCGTTTTGCTTTGAAATTGCGCGATCAATAGTTCTGCCAAAATTATGCTCCATCATCTATCTAATGACAAAATATCTAAAATTAGTAGTAATTAAGCATAAATTTCTACAATTATATTCAACTTCTATCATAAATAGAATGATAAAACAATATGAATGTTCTCAAGAGTCTTAGAAGCAAAACAAAGATAATTCAAGCACTTATTCCATAAACCAAAGACAATTACTCCAATAAAGAGATGAAATCTAGCTTAAAAGGCTTCTACTAACTCTCTTTTGGAGAGTTATCACCCACCAGCACGAAATAAAAGCAAATCCTGATAAGATCAGAGCGGTCTTAGAAATGAAAGCGCCTGAAAACTTAAAGCAATTGCAAAACCTCATCATTGCACCACCCTCAATGAATTCATATCTCGGGCCACTAATAAGTACCTTGTTAAGTGCTTTAAAAACTTTCTAGAGCTATACAATCTTCTTAGCTGAGCCGCACCTTGAGTGCAAGGATACATTTAGAAATTTTAGTACTCAAGGTCGATCCATAGGGATAAGTTGACAAAATTAGTTCTAAAACAAGTGGTTTAGGAGAATTTTAATAACTAAATAAAGAGATGGTTAAAAGACCAAAAATTAGCAACAAAAAGAGAAATGCAAGCAAAGAGGATTCAAGCAACAAATCAAGAAAATTGGATTAAAACAGTTTCCTTGGCCATGTAGGTTTTTACTAAAAGTTTATCAAGGATTTTTCTAAAATCTCTAAACCTCTTTGCATGTTATTAGAAGCTAACAGATCTTTTGAGTTTAATGATGATCGTTTGAAAGCTTTTTCAGTTGTTGAAGAAGGCGTTGATCACTGCACCAATCATCTCATAATCCAATTGGTGTTTACCCTTCGAGTTAATGTGTGGTGCAAGTGATTTATGTTGTTGGAGCAATGTTAGGACAGAAACATGATAAGATGATTCATCCCATTTATTACGCCATCAAAACTTTAAATGAAGCACAATTAAATTACACAACTACAAAGAATGAGCTTTTAGCAGTAAATTTAGACCATATCTGGTAGGTTTAAAGTTACTGTTTTAATAGATCATGCAATAATTTTCTACCTATTGGCACAGAAGGATGCAAAGCCAAGACTTATCAGATGGGTGCTTCTACTACAAGAGTTTGACCTGAAGATTAAAGACAAGAAAAGTTCAAAGAAGTATGTTGCAGATCATTTGTCAAGAGTTGCGCAAACAAAAGAAATGTTGCAGCAACCAAAAATTTGTGACTATTTTCTAGATGAACAGCTGGTTACAGTAGCTCAAATTACAGATGTTGAAATACCTTGGTTTATAGATATTACCAACTATCTAGATGCTAGGTTGTTGCCTCCAGAATTGACGAAGCAATAAGTAAAGAGGTTTCTTCATGATGTGCGCTTCTACTTTAGGGGTAATCCATTGGTCTAGAGGTAGTGTGCTGATGGGATAGTGAGAAGGTATGTTTCTCAATCACAAGTTTAAGCTATATTGGGGCATTTTCACATAGCACCGGAGTACACTTTAGAGGGCAAAAGACCGCAGCCAAGACATTGAAATCATGTTACTTTTGGCCATCAATATTCAAAGATGCTTACTTATTCAGAAAGAAATGTGATAAGTGTCAAAGGAAAGGGAATCTTAGAGTTAATGATGAGATGCCATTGACTTTTATTTTGGAGATAAAGCGATTTGACGTTTGGAGGATTGATTTTCTAGAACTGTTTCCGCTTTCGAATGGAAACTCTTATATTTTGCTAGCTATTAACTATGTGTCGAAGTGGGTGTAAGCAATTGCTTAAGCCCAAAATGATGCAGAAACCATTTCAAAATTCCTTTAAAATAATATCTTTACTCATTTCAGAACTCCACGCACTCTAACAAGTGACAAAGAGTCTCATTTTATTAATAGGATCCTAAGAATTTATTCAAAGTATGGTGCCAAGCACAAAGTGTCCACCTCTTATCATCCACGAGTCAATGGTCAAGTTGAGGTTTTAAATAGGGAGATTAAGGGAATCCTAGAGAAAGTTGTTAACAAAATAGGAAGGATTGGTCTTCAGATTACCAGAGGCTCTTTGGGCGTATAGAACTGCATTTAAGACACCTTTAGAAATATCTCTTTAGAAGTTAGTCTATGGTAAGGCATGTCATTTACCTCTAGAGTTAGAGCACAAGACTTTCTAGGCTTTGAAGAATCTGAATTTTGACACTACAGCTGTTGTAGCATTGAGATTTCTCCAATTAAATGAATTGGTGGAGCATTGCCATTTTTCCTATGAGAATGCAAAAATCTTCACGGAGAAGACCAAGATTTGGCATGATATAAGATTGGTTCCAAAGTATTTTGGAAAGGTCAATAAGTGTTGCTCTACAACTCAAGACTTAAACTCTTTCCTGAAAAGTTAAAGTCTCGTTGGTTTGGACCTTTCACTATTTTGGAAGTATTTCCCATGTAGAGCTATCATATTGAGATATGGAAAAGAAGGGGGAAACTTCCAGGTCAATGGACAGAGGATCAAGCATTATTGGGAAGAGAACTTTCTTCGCAAAAATGCTTCTTTCCATGGGCTAGAAACTTGATAGAGCATGAAGATTGTAGGAGCAATATCTGAGTATAACGATAAATTTTTTTCGCTCTCATCTCTATTTTTTAATTTTCTTTTTGTTTTATATTAGGAATATTTTTAAGAGTATTTTGAATTTGAAGTTGATTTTTTTGATGTTAGATTTGATTTTTATTTTTTTAAATTTCAGTTCAATATTTTATTTTATTTCGAATCTTTTTGAAATTTCCTTTCCAATTCAAAAATTATATTTGATATGAGAATTTTATTCACACATTTTTTTTATTTCAAATAAAAAAATCAAATCTAATTTCAATTTTAATTTCCATAATTATCTCAAATTCAAATTCAAATTCTTATTTTGCAGATAATTATGTAAAAAGATTCGTAAGATTTGAGGGAGCATTTGTAATGTGGTTGAGGAAAAGTAGAAATTTTTATTGCAAAAAAATATTGTCTACCATAATTAATAAAGGAAGCATAATTTTTGCACGTTGACAGGGCAGTTGCATTAGAAAAGATCCGTTGGAATATTATATTATAAGAAAATTACATTTTGCAAGGGGATTAATTAGGAGAATTTTAAACTAATCTCCCGTAAATGACTGATTTGCTCTAAGGGTTTTAGACTTATTTATATATGCAACCTTAACCCTTATTGACATCTTTTTCACTAATCATCTTCTATTTTATTTCAAACAAAAACCCTCTTCAAGAAACCATGCCTCTAAAAACCAGAGCAAAGAAACTGCTACAACTTCGACAGTGACTTACCGTTAGATGCCCTAGCATCTCCTCCAGTTGAAGAAACCATCCCACCGCTCCCTCCACCAAATAAAGTAAAGAAAAAGAAAGGTAAGAAGCATACTCCACCTCATTCACCCGTGGACATGGAACCCATCGTGGATGAAGTTATTTCTTCTATTCAAGCACCCACCCATGAAAAAGAGGAACCTTCGACCCCCATTGATGAAATCGAAGTCCAACCTGAAGAAGAGCTTGAAAATAACCCACTTGCTGCTCTAGAAGTTCGAGAGGAGGTGGTTGGTGAATAAACTTAAGATGAGGAATTTGTCGTGACTAATACTTATGTTGACCCTTCCCCCCAGTTCATCAAAGAGGAAGAAAAGAGATAAGAAGAAGAAGAAGATTACAGCTAAAGGCACTCTAGAGACCCAAAGGAATTTGTTTCAGCATTGCCCAGTCCGAAGAAAGCAAAATAAAAAGGAAGGAACCAATACAGGAACCAGTGTTGGATCATTGTCTGTCTGCTCGTGATCGCTTGATTAATTATGATGCCCGCCGCAAATATTAAGACATAAAGAAAAACAACCTACTAGCAAAGCAAAGATTTTTGGAGCCTTATGACGAACTCCCTCATTTCATCTTTACTATAATCACTAAACCATTCGTGGGAATACTTTTGTAGGAAACCTGAACCAGCGATTGTTGGAATTGTGCGCAAGTTTTACCCAAATCTTGATGAATACAATGAATTTGAAACGATGGTACGAGGAGTTCCAGTTGATTTTTCACCATGGGCCATCAATAGCATTTATCACCTCCAAGATTTCCCCCACTCCATTTACAATGAGATGATCATTGCTCCCTTACAGGAGCAGCTAAATGTTGCATTAAGAGAGGTGGGGATTGAAGGAGCACATTGGTGAATATTCTCAACTGGCACTAGGACATTCCAATATGCTTTTCTGACATTTGAAGCTAACACATGGCTCTTGTCCTCAAACTTTGGCTACTTTCAGTGACACATGATTCCACAATCAAGAAAGATCGTATTCTACTGTTATTCATTATCCTTCCCTCACTCAGTATTGATGTAAGAAAAATTATTGCTTCTGAAATTTATCACTATTCAGGAAAGAAGATGGGTAAGCTATTTTTCCCAAACACCAATACTGCACTGTGCAAGAGAGCTGGTGTTCCTATATTTTTAGATGATATATCTGTGTTTGATAAGAGGGTGATCGATACAGTAAATCTTGTGTGGTGTTCATCATCTGCTGGAGCAACAGGAATTGTTGATGAGCCGCATGGAATTTTAAGAAAGGCAATTTCAAACCTACTAGAGCTATGCCCATAGGCACGACATTGCACTCACAAAGGCAATCGAAGCGAACTTCACCAAACCCTTTGATGAAGTCCTTCCCCCTTTTCCTAACGACTTGATGGATTTATGGATTTAGTCCCATTCAGTAGTATGTGAGAAGGCTGTAGAGGAGCCGGATCCACCGTTTGAAGAATGATTTTGTTATTTGATGATGATTAGGGATGTTAGCTATCCCATATTTTATCTCTTGTTATTTATGTTGGGTATGTATGTCCTAAAACTCGAATGGCTTGTAAACACATTCTATTGTCAATAAAGTTGTTATTGATGTT
>JAOANK020851629.1:0-10135 GCA_026257165.2 Telfairia occidentalis | reverse complement strand
AATCATACTCTTAAATTGTAGGTAGCAAATTAAATTATTTTTATCAATAAAAGATTTAAATTCATATTTATTTTTCATGTTCAATAGTATTTATTATTGTATTCATGCTTACATTTGGTTCAATTATTGATATATGTACAAAGTACTGATTTATAATTTAAATAAGCTTATTTCAAAGTTTCAAAAGAACCATGGATGCTAGGGTTTCTAATGACTAGCCACTTTTCGGCCGATGAAGCTAATGTGTTCACCGTGAACCGCTGTCCCTGCTCATCAAAAATACTGATAGACGTAGAGATGAAGCTGCAGAAGTTTTCTTTTACCTTGATAATAGCTTCTCAGACGTCAAATATCCTGTATGTATGTTGCTGGCCATCTCAAAACCCCCCAAATGCTTCTCCTGTTGGCATAAAAGTTTTTTTTTGTTCCAAGCATGAAGAGGGACTCCTCTAAATCGGATCCATCCCCTATAGCTGGGAACGAATTTGAGGATTACGTGTATATCAGGGTTTCAGGCTTCAAAACGGACATAAAAAGATCCAACAGTAACCCACCCTTTGTTCATGCAAAGTAATCTAGTCTGTTTTGGATCTCTAATATAAAGCAAAGCTTTTTCTGCATGAAAGGGGTTGAAGGAGTCTACTGAATCGTAAAGATTTCTAAGAGCTGCAATGATCTTGGACCAATCATAGTGGTAACAGCATCTAGAAATCACTATCGTGTTTTCCCAGGCGAAATCATCTTCTTCTTCGTCAATGGAAAGGTTGGAGTTTGTTAGGAGTTCTGAGACCGAAGTGGTCAAATTTTCCAAAGGGGCTGAGTGGCTATTCGAAGAGCTCATGGCTTCGGCGTAAGACTTTTTTGTATTTTCTTCCAAGTTACAGATGGGGGTAAGGGGGACTATGTGAGACGCTTGATTGTGAATGAGTGTCTTTCATCTACTTTCTCTGTGTGTTTTGGCTTCATTGAACGAAAACATATTTTGAAAAGCTGCCCATCTCTCTTTGTTGAAACCTTCTGGGATCATCAAACAACATTTTCTACCTTTGTTGTCCACTCTGTAAATTTATGTTATACCATCTCGATGGTTTGATGTTCTTTCAATCCAAATAATGTATTCTTGGTATCGCTTTTCTTGAAAAAAGCGAATAGTTTTTGGGGCTGTTATCAAGGTTTGTATGGCGGTCTTGATCCAATCGATAGATTCTGGCAAAAGGGACATGGAGAAGGACTTGTATGCCCCAACTTTGACAAGGAGAACATTGTTGCCTCTGGTGCACTTGTCAACTATGAGTTTAAATTCTTTTTTATCAGCTAGACATGATCTGTGTAAATGTCTGACGTATGCCATTGTGATGAAGTGCACGAAAGATGGAAGCAGCGACCAAGATGAACTTCAACATAAGTTAATCAAAATAGTTAAATTAATTAATTTTATAAATATATCATCCCTTCGACCACTTATGTTAATATGATTTTTAGAATTTAGAATTAAAAAAATAGATATTTTATTTTAATAAAGATTGTAAAATAGAATAATATTTTTGTTATTAAATTAGAAACTAATATTGTAATATTATTTCAATCTAAATTCTTTTTGAAAAATTATTTTGTAAAATTAATATTTAATTAGTTTTGTAATTAATTTTTTTGTCGAAGTGTAACAAAATAAATAGATATTCCAATTCCACCAAATAATTGTTCAAAAACATTAGGTAACAAGTGCAAATAGTTTTGGTCTTTTAGAAACCGATATCAAATTACTTTTTTCTAGTTAAAAAATTTCAATCAAACCAATCTAACAACCAAAAATGATTGTCATACCAACAAAATTTAAATTAAGTCGATTAAAATTGAAAATTTTATCCAAATTGACATTTTTTTATTTTATACTTAAAATCGAACTAAATGACAAATATGATTATTCCAACCGTCATTTTTTTCTTCAATTTTTCCAATTTCAACTTTCACACTCATAAGATTTACAATTAAGAAAAAATTGTTGTCGTATAAATCAATTATTTATTACTTGCAATTATAACTAAAATTTTCAACTATTTATTATTAAAATTATCATTACTTAATTTTTTATTTAACTTGTTTTATTAAAAAGTTAAGACATTTTAAAAGAGAAATTAAAAGACAAAATATATGTATGGTAGCAAATCTAAAGAATTATGAGATACTATTGCAAACATGGGAGTAAGGGGAGCGAAAACCTGAGAAGTCAAGGTCTATAAAACTGACAACAAACATAAGTTCGCCTAAACTAACTCTTATTCCCAATTTTCAAAATTGTGAACCAAACAACCTCATACATCCCAAGATAAAGTGTGGGCAAAGAAAATTAATGTCTGTTAAGCATCAGGCAACGCACCGTATTGAGGAGTAGAAGAGAGATTATTTTTGTCGTGGGACACTGAAAATGTGTTCAATTCTTTTATTATTATTTTCATCCTTTTGGTTCAATTCTTTATTTATTGGGCCTTTTCTGTAGCCCTAACTTTTAGGGTAAAAACAACTCTATATATATTGAGCCTTTAAAAAAGTTGTGAGTGAAAAAAATTTAGAAGCAAAAAAATGACAACTTGATTTTTCTTGATTTTCTCCCAAAACTTGATTTGGTATGAGAGCCAAACAATAACCCCACATTTGTCCCATCTCAAGTACTTTTAGCCCCATACATTCCCAATCTCCATCTCTGTCTCCCTCTACCGCCCCACCCATCCAATCGGTCCCATCCAATGAATTATCACCCTTACCCATGCGCTCTTCAACTTCATCTTCACCGGTGATGACTCTTTCTCCCAACAACGATTTCACTTCATCTCCTCCACCTCCAAAACAACCATCCCCTCACCCACGGCCCACTCACCCCATGATTACGAGAAGCAAAGACGACATCTTCAAGTCGAAAGCATGGGTTTCCAAGATCGAATCTGACTGGACCCAAACAAAACTAACTCGAATTTCAGATGCTCTCTCTACTCCATAATGGAAATATGCAATGGATACCGAGTTTAATGCTTTACTTCGCAACAAGACATGGAGCCTCATTCCCCCGTCTTCGAGTATAAATGTTGTAGGCAGCAAGTGGGTTTTTCGAATCAAAAGGCAACCCGATGGCTCAATCCAAAGGTATAAGGCTCCATTAGTTGCCAATGGCTTCCATCAAAACTCGGGGGTCAATTTCTTCGAGACGTTCAGTCCGATTGTCAAGCCATCAACCATTTGGGTCGTCTTATCGCTGGCTATAACTCATGGCTAGGCACTCCGACAACTTGATTTTAATAACGCTTTCCTCAAGGGCTCTTGAGGAAGTAGTCTATATGCTGACCTCTTGGCTATGAACACCCTCAGCACCCGTCTTATGTTTGCCAGCTAAATAAGGCCATATATGGCCTTAAACAAGCCCCACGAGCTTGAAATAACACCTTAAAAAGTACATTGATTGCTTGGGGTTTTCAAAATAGCAAGTCTGATTCTTCTCTGTTCATTCGTCGCCACGGTACGTCGATTCTCATTCTTCTAGTTTATGTTGATTATGTGATTCTTACTAGAAATGATTCCACTGTGATTGAAATTTTTGTGACATTGCTTGATTCTCATTTTGCTCGGAAAGATTTGGGAGTTCTAAGTTATTTTTTTGGTATTCAAGTGACGCATTTATCCTTTGGCTTACACCTCTCTCAGTCCAAGTATATTGATGACCTTTTGCTGAAATTAAACATGGAATCGCTCAAACTCGCTCCTTCCTAGCTGTGTTAGGCAAGCATCTATCCCTCTCGGATGGTACTCCCCTCGCTGATCCCTTTATGTATCGTAATACAATTGGGGCATTACAATATCTCACAAACACTCGTCCGAACATCGCATATATTGTTAATCATCTCAGCCAATTACTTAAGCAACCGACTGACATTCATTGGCAAGCAATCAAGAGGGTGCTTCTATATCTTTTAGGGACCAAGAACATGGGTCTTCTTATCCAGCCATCTACCGACCATGCTATCTCTGCCTAGTCGGATGCTGATTGGGCATCTAATGTTGATGATAGGAAGTCTGTGGCTTCCTATTGTATTTTCCTTGGGTCTAATTTAGTTTCCTGGTCCTCTAAGAAGCAAACAGCCATAGCCCGATCAAGTACGGAATCTGAGTATCGTGCCCTCGCTCATGCCTCTGCTGAAATTAAATGGCTTGCCCAACTACTTCGAGAAATTGGTCTACCAAGCACCTTTATTCCTATCTTGTGGTGTGGCAACATTAGTGCTGCTTCGCTTGCCTCTAACCTAGTGTTTCATGCTCGCAACGAAACATATTGAAATCGATGTTCGCTTTGTTCGCAATCAAGTTCTCAATGGGCAACTTCAAGTTCACTATGTACCATCTTTTGATCAACTTGTGGACTGTTTAACTAACCCCCTCACGCACTTTCCCAACAACGGCTTGATTTTTCTTGATTTTCTCCCAAAACTTGATTATGCCTACGCGTAAGTTTATTCATTTTTTTTTTTTGAGTTCAACATTTGTGGAGGTGTGGGATCGAATCATCGACCTCTGCTATGGTAGTACATGTCTTTATCCACTGAGTTATGCTCGGATTGGCTTGCCACTACAAAATCTCATTTTCCATTTCATCTAGTTTTTCTACCCTACTTTATCTCATTAATCTGTAATCTTGGATTATCTAACCTACCTTTAGTGCATGTTTAGTATAACTTTTTAAAAAAATATTTTAAAGTAAAACATTATTATATAATTGTTTTTTGAAGAAATTTAATTCAATATTAAATTTAAAAAACCTTTAAATGTATTTTATATGTTTTTACACATTTTCAAACCAGTTTTTATTATTAAAAATTCTAAAAAACCTTTTCAATTAGTTAAAAGTATTCTTCGAAATTTTAACCAAACACTGTTAATTTCGGAAAAAAAATATTTTTTTCTATTAATAAACAGTTTAAAAATTATACCAAACACATCATAATTTAAACACTTTTTCACATAATATTTTTAATAAAGATATTATTATATTTTATATTTTAAAAATTACTTTAAATAATAAATATATTTGATTGAACTGTATTAAGAAACGATTATATTAATAATAAATATGTTTTTTTTTCTTATTAATATTTTGAAGATTTCCAATTAATCACTCTAAAGTTATTTTTGAATAATCCATTTTTGTAGTCTTTCTTCAAAAAGAGTTTAAATTAATTCAGTTTTTTTAAAATTACATTTTATTTATTAATTTTTTAGAAACCATTTTTAATCATCTAACATCAATAAAAAAACCAAACACACTTTAAATTATTAATTATTTCAAAGTTGTTCATGAAAAAAAAATATTTTAAAAGCATTTTTCCATAAGTTATCTCAAACCCACCCTTAAGTTATTCCAAACGCACTCGGTCCAAATTTCTCTTCAAACTTTAAACACCTTTTAACCCTATTTTAACCAGCTTTTCCCCATAATTTTCAACCAATCTTCTTTCCCAAAACACATTTTCTTTTCCTTTTCTTCCCTCTCGGGGTGCCTGTTGATCCTCTCCTAAATTACATTTAATTTGATTTTTGTGAGATAAAAATTGTGTAGATAAGAGAGATGAGATTACTTTGGTGAATGTAAAATTTGTAATTTCACTCTTGGGAGAGTTTTTTTTTTTTTTTTTTTTTTTTTTTTTTTTTTTTTTTTTTTTTTTTTTTTTTTTTTTTGTAGAAACGTCTTTTATTAAGGTGAAGGAAATAATAATCTTGGGCTGGTGAAAAGGATTTGATCTTGAATAGAAAAAAAAAATGATCTATCCTGGTTTGATCTTAAACTCATCAAAAGGATCTATGTAATTTAGATCTTGAACTTGCAGAAAGATTTGTAAAAGTTACTCTTGAGCTTTCGAAAAATGAATGTTGTCCAATTTTGGCTCTAATTCGCAAGAGGCGGACGTGAAATTTCTCTGAAATTTTTGGAGAATGGATCGGTTAAAACCACTAAAAATTTGTAAGACTGTTTTAAAATTTACATTATTGTAATGTTCTTGAATACTTTTGTTGGTTGTATGTCGGTACAATATTAAATACCGTTGTGTTGAATGACTATGTGGTTTCATACGATTTTGATATTTAAAAATAATTTTGCTAAAAACAAATTAAATATATTTTTAAATTGGTTAACATTTTAGTAAATAATTATAATAAAACATCATTATTAAACAATAAGGGGGCTGTAGTTTAGTGGTGAGAATTCTATGTTGTGGCCGTGGAGACCTGAGCTTGAATCCTAGCAGTCACAAATTGTCTTTTTTCCTCTTCTTTCATAATAGGATAAATCTCTAAATTAGAAATGAAGAACAAGATTTTTTTTTAATTTCCTTAATATGTTTTTTTTTCTATTAAAGTTTAGTGTTTAATGAAATTTTTATTTAGCTAACATCATTTAAAATTAACTCATCATTATGTCACTTAATCTCTCAAACTGTCACGTCAAGCATTTCATGAATGATAGTTTGACTTCAGGGACCTTTTAGAATCATTTTCTAAAGGTTAGAGACTAAATTGTTACTTTTTGAAATTTACGGACCAAATAGCAACCTATCTTCAAACTTAGGGACCAAAAGTGTATTTTACCCTTTTTTATTTATTTAAAAAAATACTCTTTTGATCCTAAGTTTTATGTTTAGTTTTCATTTGGTCTTTATCACTTTTGGCCCCAAACATATCAGAAATGTTAATAATAAGTTATTATTGTTGTTTTTTTCCTAAGTACCAATTGAAATATTACAAAAATAAATATTTTTGGGTTAAAAAAATACTTTTGGTCATGTATTTTTAATGAAATAACAATTTAGTCATTGGACTTTAATTTGTAATGAATTGGTCTCTAACTTTTAAATTTAAAACAATTTAGTCTCTAAACTTTAATATGTAATAATTTAGTCCATATACTTTTGATTTTGCAACAATTTAGTCCCTATGGTAAAAAATGTTGTTAAATTTTAATGAGATTTCTAACATATATAGATCGATAAATTGATTAGGAATCAAATATGTTTATAACCTATAAAGACTAAATCATTACGTAATTATATTTGATGCTTCACATTTTGATGAAAAATTTCACGATAGAGACAACATTGTTGCAAATTTGAAAGTACAAAGACTAAATAGTTACATAGCAAGCTTTAAGACTAAATCGTTACTTCAATGAAAGTAGGGACTAGAGATGTCTATTTTTCCCATGGGGACCCGCTCCTAATGGGGCGGGAAATCTTCATTTAGCTGGAGAATGGGAGAGGGAGTGGTGGGGGAGGGGGAATTTCCTATCACCTAAACGGGGATAGGGACAGAGAATATGGTCTCCGTCCTCGTCCCTGCCCCATATATATGTTTATTTATTCATTTATAAATCACAAAAAAAAAAAAAAAATTCAAAAGTCCAATATTGGCTTTTATTTTAATATTTCCTAGCTCAATCCAATGCAAATAAACAATATTAAAAAAAATAAATTCATTATATGTTTAAATTTTAATTCTTATGTGTATGGATAATTGGACTAATTATAATGAAATATTATATTGACTTTTTTAGGTAATTTAACACTACAACAAAACAGGTAATCAACGACGATTTTTTTTTCGTCGCTAAAGGCTAAAGAGTGTCGCAATAACTCATCAGCGACGAAAACAGTGGCGTCGCAATGTGCATCGTAGTATCCCAGTCAGTGAATGTTTATGGCGACGTTTTAAAGTTTTCGCGCTAAAATGGCGAGGAAATCACAATTTTTGTCGCCTTGTTATCGAGTCAAGTTCCCTACTCAATTTTTGCGACATCCAAAAATTTTTGTCTCTAAAAATAGCAACGCATGAAGAAATTCGTCGCTAGTATTGGTGACAAGTTGGTAAAACGTCGCTAAACGTTTGTGTTTGAAGTACTCATTTCCACATTTTAGCGACGTTTTTTTATTTTTGTCGCAATTTATTAAGTTTCAACTTTCACTATCCTTTGAGTTTTTTTTCAACTTTTAGTTAAATGGATTGAAACGTTTTTTTTTTGTTTTCGTCGCTTTGTATAGGAATGTTTTCAAGAATTCGTCGCTAAATCTAAAAAATTATTTAACAATTCAATTACTTTACTAATCTCATACTTTCTACAATTTATTAAACACTTTGTCGATGCACAAGAAGTTCCTCCTACTAACGTGGACTGAGCAATGGACGACCTCGGACCTGAAAGAAGAGGACGAGGTGAGGTAGGGTGGTTGAGACCACACTCCGACGCTCAAGTCAGTAAGGTAGAAGAAGCGAGTAAAGAATTCTATTAGATCTCGTTGTGTACCTTTCGATGTGGCTCTGCCTCGTATTTATACTTGAGGTGGGAGGAGTCATTGGCGGTGTAATGCTCCCGATCAGCCGTGATTTCTGGCTGATTCAGAGCGAAGGGATTAGTGAAGTTATTTTATCCCTTCGCGTCCCGTAAGGAGCGATTCCTGAGTTCACTCTTGACCTCGAGCTCGTCTTGCCTTGGCCAAGCCTTGATGTTTCATTATACCTCGCCTAGGATCGAGGTGGCTTTGTACACGTGGCGATCCCATGTCTATCCATGTATATGTGCAGTTTCATCCCTCATCATTGGCCCCCATTCCTCATTCTCCAAGCTGGAGGTGATTGTGGAGTAGTGGCAAATTGGTTCATGGAGAGGGGTCGGCGGCTCGTACGGGCCGACCGACATTGTGGTGTTGTCCGTCAAGGCTGATCTAGGCTGTAACCGGCTTTAGGCGTACTGAAAGTCATGCCTATTGAGTGGAACAACGCTTCGATTCTCGGGACAACGGTTATGATCACGCTTATCAGCGAAGCGACGCTTCTGCAGCTATAAAAGGCGTGTGCCCTCTCCAGTTGGGGCATCTACCTCCAGTCCCTCGATCTGAGATTCAGTCTTGCCACAAGCCCTAGGTCAGTTTCCTTCTTTCTCCTCGTCCTTCGTTTTAGAGATATGTGTAGCGACTTAGGTAGTGTTGGGTCAGGCCGTAGAGTAGTAACCGAGCCTGGGGCTCTTGAGGCCTCTACCTCTGGCCTAGGTGAGGCCGCATCAGCTCAATCCTCGTCAGTTCCTCCTCGATGTCCTTCTCGGCTATCACTGGGGTTGATGGTTAGTTTAAGGGAGAGGTATTCTATTCCTAACAATATAGAGATTGAGACATCAAAGAATCCTCCTCCCGGGTGTGTCGCCTTTTACCCCCAGATGTTTACGAGAGGTGTTCGGTTATCTCTTCACTCATTCATCCAATTGTTCCTAGCTAGGGTCGTTCTAGCCCCTGCCCAGCTCACCCCTAATGCCTGGGGGATGCTGCTGGGCTGTTATGCTTTATGGATGCTTTTCGAGCAAGGTGAGCTCGAGGTCAACCAAGCCCTTAGCGTTTTTTCCATAAAAAACCCCCCCCATGTCCGAGGTCACTATTATGCTACCATTCAGACCAATATAGATTTCAAAATCGTCGGTCCAACCTTGGTCAAGAACTGGAAAGACCAGTGGTTCTTTGTTTCGGAGAGTGGCTTGCCCTCAATGCTAATGAGGGCTGATCTACGAGGTTCCGGTCGAGTTCGGGGTGCCCAGTGAGTACTTCTCCCTCAAGATCGGTCGAGAGGTACGATTATACTTGTTTCTTACACTTTTCTCTTTTCTTTGCAGTTTTGTTCGAGAGCCTCAAACCTCTCAACGAATCTTTACGCATAGTGGTCGAGGCCGCGTCTAAGCTAGCCCTCAAACTTTGCCACAGTGACGTATTATTGAGCGAGGAGAAACTCATTGAGCTCGGCCTACATCTCCACCCAGTCCGAGGTAAGCTTTCGATCCTCTTGGCTTATACCCACGTATTCCATTGCAATTAACTGACCGACTTGCCACTTCGAAGACGAGATGCCTGTAGAACTTTCCTCTTTTCAGGGATGACAGCGCGAGAAGCGCGCCCGAGCTACTGACGGCCCCGATCCCTCTAACTGGCGAGTTAGGACTGAATCCCCACCTTGGGGGTCGGTCGACCCTGCTCCATCGTAGCCAGTTTTGTTGGGGTTGATGCCCTAAACCTTCGTGGTCTTGTAATTTTATTCAAATTATTTATTTAATAAAATAAGAGTT
>JAOANK020851621.1:0-10136 GCA_026257165.2 Telfairia occidentalis | reverse complement strand
ATAGCTTACATTTCCTAGCAATAACAGTGGTATATATAACAAACCTAGTTCTGTTTCGAAGCTTCATTGTAGAACAAGAATAATGTTTAATCATTATATATATATATAAAACATCATTTTTTTCACAATTTCGAAATTCCTTTGCAACACATTGTGTAATCCATTTTTCCCCCCCCAAAAAAAAAATCAATAATGGGTTTTCCAAAAACAATAAATTTTATAGAAGAATGAAATCTTCCTATATGAAATAACAAAGAAAAATACATCACAATACAATGGAGCTTTAATCCAAAATAGTTTATTTGAAAACTAGGATTCAATTTAGTATTTTCTCTAAAAAAAAAAAAAACTCTAAATCGTTGTTCAACAATAAAACATACCTTGGATTGAGAAGAAATCAAGGAAGAAGATGAGCGATGAATCGAGGATGAAGAGGGAGGAGAAACCTCAACTTGTTGTGCATGAATGGAAGGGAGAGAAACAACTTTTACTTTCAAACCATGACGATTTTTTCTAAATGTGGGGGATTTCAGGGAGAAAATTAGGAGAGATTCACTAAAAATAAGTCATTAATTATTTTCAAAATGTGGAGGATTTGAAGGAGAAAATGAGGGGAAGATTTACTAAAATAAGGCATTAATTGTACGTGAGTTTTTGTTTTCTTTTTTTTTTCATTTTTTTCCCAACGTTGGGCACAAATGTCTTTTCCCTATTTTTTCACAATAACGAAAATTGATATATATACATTTATGAAATTATTGTTGAAACTAGACTTTTATGAAATAAGTATACTTAAATAGCCCTTCTACATAGTTATCCCAAAAAAATATAGAAATTTGGATCAGCATGGACCCTCTAAAGTCCAATCAATTCATTACGCCCAGTACTAAAAAAAATTATTAGGCCCAAGCCCATTCAAGCCACTGGAGTTTGGCCCTATGCTTCTTGCTCATGGCTTGGATATCTGAATTTGAAAACTCACATTTTTTTAGTTCACAAAGTCATAATTAACAAATCTATAACGCATCAAAAGGTTGCAAATACAAAATCATAAAATTATTTTATTCACAAAAAATTACATGCTTATTATATTGCTCTGTGAAGAATCTCAATCATGTCAACTTGAACATAGTTTAATAATTAATATTTATTTGTTTATTTTGCTAAATTTAAATTATTCATAACTTATAAGTAATTAACTTCAAATTAAAATACTGTCGTAACTATATATATGTAAAAGAGAGAATCTTCGAGGTCATCATGATTATTCAAAATAGGAAATAAAATGGGGACCAAAATTAAAATCTTTCATAAAGTTAAAGTTAAATGGTCACCCCTAAATTTGGTCCTACTTGGGCCATCCTCATATGGTTATGGTACGAAGTATACTTCTAAATGGTCCTTTTTTTTCCCACTATTATTTTAAATGGGTTTGGAAAGATTTTAAGGATACGTTTAGTCAGTGACCTAAAACCAAATTTGTAAACAAGAAACTTAATGAAAACAAAGTTGTATTAAGTGTTTTCAAATATTTGTTTGCAGTTGATTTAGAAATTGAATCTCAATTTAAAAACGGTCAAATTGTGTTTAGTAATATATTCATAAACAATAAAAATAGTAGTCGTTACTAATTAAATATTTAGTTCAATTTCATGTATAATTAGTTAGCTTATCAACATATTTTATGTTATAAATTTGGTAAAATTTAGCATTTTACAATATTATATAATTTATAATATATTATGTTATACATATTTTAATTTTTTACAAAAGTAAAATGAGTTTATAACAAGAAATATTATATTTATCATAATTTTTTTTTCTTTTTAGTATAATTTATATTTTTAATTTTCAAATTTAAAATCTTAAAATGTTGAAAACATTAAAAAAAAAAATGTTGTTTTCAAGATTTCTAAAATCATATTATACAAAAATAGTTTTGTAAGTTCATTTAATTCAATGTATCTGAAAAACAAGAAATAGAATATGAATTGCATGTCAAATAAGTCCTAAATTTTTTATATTATTTGAAAATTTGCTTACAAAATGTTTACGTATTTAATTTTAAAAATTGTGATTAAATGATCTATATTAATTAATATTATTGTACAAATCATTATTTAAAAATATGTAATTTTTGGAAGAAATAATATTTTTTTAAATATCATTTATGATAATGAAAAAAGAACTTTTAAAATAACTCTACAAACATATTTTTAATTATATTTTATTTTGCAAAATCAGAAAGACAATTTTCAAACAACTCCTTCGTTTAGTTGTTTCGCTATGGCTATTGGGGTTTTTCATTTTTATGTACTTCTTCATGACTTTTCAGACATTTTAGAAAAAAATAAAAGTCTTTTCATTAAAGTCTTTTCTTTGTTTGCTAAAAACAAAAGGGTCTTTTCTTTGTTTATTTATAAAGGCTTTATTTTATTTAATTCACAAATATCTCTATACTACAAATTTTATAATTTGATATGTTACCATATATATGAACTATATGTGTGTGGGTTTTTTTTTTTTTTTTTGCGTTCAATATATAGAAGTGGGGAGATTCGAATCCATGACCTTTTGGTCAGCAAGATATGTCTTTAACTAGTTGAAGTATGCTCGATTTAGAGTGTGTATGAGTTATTTAATGTCAGGTTTCGAAACTAAGAACCAAATAAAAATTTAGTTATGACGTTAGACACAAAATATAATTTACCAAAAATTCAAAATGGATAATAATTTTCAATTTTTTTTTAAAAAAGATGTTATTTAAGTAAATTTTTCATTTTTTTATTTAAAATTTTAAAAGATAAAAAAATAGAAGTAGTTTCCAACCACATTTATTTTTAATTAAAAAATAATTCTCAGAAATGTTTTTTTCCTCATAAAAATGAATAAGAAACTAGAAACCGATGATTACTACCTATATGAACCAAACAAAAAAAAATTACATATATAATCTATTTTTTAGTTAAGGTGAAAATTTGAACTTTCGACCTTTTGGTCGATGATATATATATGTCTTTGACCAGCTAAATGATGGTCAAACATATTATATATATAATGTCTTAGTAGAGAAGAATATTCTATTCCAATATCTATCCAAATAACACCGAACCAATAAAAGAGAATGATTTATGTATGACGACCAAGCCTACACAAGAATCTCAAGTTGGAATTTGTTCTCCATGTGAACACCCAATTGGATTTACACTTTGCCACATTTCCATGTGATATATGCACAACTCCAAAGTTTTTCATCAATCTTCTCGAATTTCACTAGACAACCATAAATTTTATCATTATTATTTTGTTTTAGATTTCAAAAATCTATTGGAGAATTTGATTTGGACAAAAAAAAAAAAACTAATAATTGATAAATATTCTCTATTTGGGAAAACAAAATAATATAATGCTCATCATTTTCACTTCTTTAACTCAAAAAGAGGAGGAAAAAGAAAAAAAAAGCTGTCTATGGGCCCCCTTCTCATTATATCTTGTCTAAAAGATTCTCTATTATTTTGCTTGTGAGAAGGACTGTTTTGTCATTCACCCAAAATTCCATCATGCCTTATTGTTTCTTCTATCTTTTCTTGTGGAGTTAAAAATATATATATTTTTATTTTTTTTTATTGATTTTGATTCATCAATTAGTTGCTTGGAAGCAACTAGTTGATTTTTACCCTCTGGGTGGGTCATTCTTTTGATAAAACACAATAATATAAAATGACTTCACCATGTTCTAAATAGTACATCTATATATATATATATATATATATATATATATATATATCTATGTATGTATGTATGTATAATAACATTATAAATGTAAGTTAAGTACTTAGAACTGGGCTGGACACTTGGCGGCGTCTTTGAATAAAGTTGAGACCAAACCAAATTAATACTTTTTAGAGATTAGGCCTCTCCAGCCTACTCAAGAAATTTGAGACCTATAACTTGATCAATGAAGACTCGAACCTAATATTAATTGACTCAAGCTACAATAGAATTAGTCTAAAGTCCTAATCTTTAAGGAAGTTGGTTGATTCTTAGTTCAACTTAGTTGCTATTTTTTTGGAGTTAGTTAAGTCTAATTTTAGCATTAGAATTTGTATTGAACAGATATTGAATGAAAATTGACACTTCTACAATTCTTGTCTTTTCTCTAAAAGAACAATTTGAACTACAATGATATTATAGTTTTAAATTCTTAAGGGGCTTGTGAGCGAGAATTAGTGAGATTTTCTTGAGAGAAATTGAGTGATACACTTGTGAGAATTGAATGAGATGTAGTTGGGATCAAGCAGTCTTTCTTCAGTGGCTTCACCAGTGTTTGATGGTAGAAACTACCAAGCATTGGCTATCAGAATGCAAGCCTACATGAAGGGTTGTGATTATTAGGAAGCAATTGAGCGAGACTACGAGGTTGCTCCACTTCTTGATAACCAAACAATACACCAAATCAAGACTTGCAAGGAGAGGGTCACCAAGAAGTCAAAGGCTAGAGCTTACCTATATGACCTTGAAGTCAACGAAAGAGATCTAGGAGTTCCTCAAAGGTGAGTATGAAGGAGAAGAAAAGATCAAGGGCATGAAAGTGTTGAACTTGGTGAGAGAATTCGAAAGAATGCAGATGAAGAATTCTGAATCCATTAAAGAGTAGCCAGACAAGTTGATTCGGATTGGTAACAAGGTAAAAGCATTAGAAGCTAATTTATCTGACAATATATTGGTTCAAAAGATTTTTGTTTTAGTGCCTGAGATATATGAAGCAACCATTGCCAACTTAGAGAATAGTAAGGACATCTCTTAACTCAGAATGATAGAATTAGTTAATGCTTTGCAAGCACAAAAGCAGAGAAGATTGATGAGGCAGGAAGGAAGCATTGAGGAGGCATTGAAAGCCATAATGCAATCGAAAGAAGGTGAAAGAGGGTAGAAGTCGAAAGGAAAAAGGGGGGTCGTAATAGTAGCTAAAAAATTGCAACATTGGCAATGCATATTTTTTAGGAAGGGCAATACATGCAAGCACTATGGGAAGTAGAATCATCCACACTTCAAATGCTGGAGAAGGTCAGATGTGAAGTGTAGAAGGTGTCATTTAATGGGGTACATCGAGAGGTTCTGTAAGGAAGCAAGAACTCAACAACAAGGAGGAGCACATGTTGCAGTGCAATAAGAAGAAGATCAACTTGTTGGCTACAGGTTTCTCATTCATCACTCAATGTGACAGTTGGTTGTTGATAATGGATGTACCAATCATATAATAAGTGACAAAGAGTTGTTCAAGAACCTTGACAAGTGATTCAAGTCAAGGGTAAAGATAGAGAATGATGGGTATCGAGAAGTGAAAGGGAAGGGCACAGTGTCAATAAAGAGTTGTCCAAGAACCAATATGATCACTAAAGTGTTGTTGGTTCCTAATATTGATCAAATTAAGTGTTGGTAAACTAATAGACAAGGGATTTAAAGTGCTATTTGAAGAATGAAAGTGTCGTATTTCTAATTCCATGAGGAATGAACTATTCAAAATAAAGATGCAACACAAGAGTTTCTCATTAGATTCACTCGAGGAATAGATAGTTTTCACGTGTCAAGTGAATGACAATGAGCTATGGCACAAGAGGTTGTAACATTTTTATCAAAAGGGATTGTAGTATCTACAGAAGAATGAAATGACAATAGGAGTGCTAGGTCTAGAGGAGCTAAAAACAAACTGTAGAGTTTGTTTTGACTAGGAAAAAAACCAGGCTTTCATTCAAGAAGTCAACCTAGAAAGCAATTGAGAAGCTATAGCTTATCCACATCGATTTGTGTGGATTTCAACCAACCCTCTCACTAAATGGTAGTAAGTATTTCATTATTTTTATTGATGATTTATACCAAGATGTGTTAGGTTTACTTTATGAAGTAGAAGTCCGAGGTAACTGAAGTGCTCAAAAAATTTAAAAGATGGGTTGAGAATCAGAGTGGCTACAAGATTCGAATGGTGAGGTCTGATAATAGGATTGAATACACATCACAAAGGTTCAATTCCTTTTGTGAAGAAGCTGAGATAGAGCATCAACTCAATGCTTCATATTCTCCACAACAAAATGAAGTTAGCGAGAGGAAGAACAAGAGTATTATGGAGAAGACAAGATGCATGTTGCATGAGAAGAACTTGTCAAAGGAGTTTTGGGCTGAAGCAGCAAACACAACAGTTTTTCTATTGAATCGATTGCCTACAAGAGTATTGGAGAATAAGACACTCTATGAAACTTGGTTTAATACTAAACCAAAATTAACAAATTTGAAGGGTGTTTAGGTGTTTGTGTTTTTCTCATATTTTATAGGTGAAGAAAGACAAGTTGAGTGAGAAGGCAGATCCATGAATCTTTGTAAGCTAGTATGGTTTCTAAAGCCTACAATATCTATCAACTTCACACAAAGAAGATGATGATTAGAAGGAATGTTTAATTTTTGGAGGCTGAGAAGTGGGATTGGACAAGAGAAGCAAAAGTAAAGCAACAAGAACTCTCTCTAAAACCTGATGAACTGGTTGATGATGCACCAATTAAAGGGACTAGCCCACTGAGTGAAGTGTATGAAAGAAGTAGTGTAGCTGTATTGAAGCTTGCAGGATATGAAGAAGCTAAAAGAGATCAAAAGTGGATGAAGGCAATGAAGGAGGAGCTGAGTATGATAGAGAAGAACAAAACATGGAAGCTGGTAGAAAGGCCTGTAAACAGAAAAGGGATTGGAGTCATATGGGTTTTCAAAACCAAATTGAATTAAGATGGCTCTGTAAACCAGCTCAAGGCCAGGTTAGTGGTGAAAAATATGCACAAGTCTGGGGAGTTGATTTCTCCGAGACTTTTATACCTGTTGCAAGGATGGACACAATCAAGTTGCTACTAGCTACTTCAGCTCATCATGGATGAAAGGTATATTAGTTGGATGTGAAGTCAGCATTCTTGAATGGAGAGTTAGAAGAAGAGATCTATGTTGAGCAACTAGATAAGTTCATTACATCAGGACAAGAATAATTGGTTTATTTATTTTTTGTGAAGAGTCTGAGTGAATTCACACTCTATGTGAAGAAATTAGGTATTGATATTATGGTTGTGTCTCTCTATGTAGATGACTTGCTGGTGACAGAAAGTGATGGTGTTCAAATATAGGTATTCAAGTAAGAAATGATGAAGGTGCTTAAGATTATCAAGGTCTGATGCATTATTTCCTCAGTATGAAGATTCAACAAGGACAAAATGAAGTGTTCCTTTGTCAAAAAGGTACGTGAGAGAGATATTGAATGATATTCAATATGGAAGAGTGTAAGATTGTGAACACTTCAATGATTCAGAAGAATAAGATATGGAAGGCTGATGGAGAGGACCTGCATATGAAAATACATATAGAAATTTGATTGGATGTCTCATGTATCTCACTCCCACTAAACCGGACATCATGTACTTTGTAAGTGTCTTATCTAGATTTCTTTACTGTGCAAGCAAGAATCATATGGTTGCTGCAAAGATGGTTCTGAGATATCTAAAAGGCACACTATCTTTTGGGATCAAATTCAGCAAGGTTGAGAATTTTGAGTTACAGAGTTACTCAGATAGTAATTGGTTAGGTTATTGGATGATATGAATAGCACTTCTGGGTATTATTTCACTTTTGGCTTAGGGGTATTTCTCATGGTGTTAAAAAAAGCAAAATAGAGTGGCTCAGTCAACTGCAAAAGTGCAGCAATGAACCAACCTGTTCAGTTGAAGAAATGAATGCATGACTTACATCTAAAGCTAAAAGAAAGTGTAAATGTGTTTGTGGATAACCGGGCCACTCTAGCTATTTCATTGAATCTAGTTGTTCATGAGAGGACCAAGCATTTTAAGATCAAGTATTATATTTTAAGAGAGATGCAGAAGGAAGGAAAAGTGCAGTTGGTCCATTGCAGCTCAGAGGAGCAAATAGCAAATATCTTCACTAAGTCTTTTAATGTTGGTCATTTTCAAGCTCTTAAGATCAAGCTAGGTATTTGCAGCATTTGAGTCAGGAGGAGAATGTTAGTTGACTCAGGCTATAATAGAATTAGTCTAAAGTCCAAGTCTTTAGGAAAGTTGGCTGATTTTGAGTTCAACTTAGTTGATATTCTTGTGGAGTTAGTAAGTCGAATTTTAGAATTAGAGTTTGTATAAATTGAACAGTTATTGAATGCAAATTGACACTTTCACAATTCTTCCCTTTTCTCTAAAAGAACAATTAGAACTACATCTACCCACCTTGCTTTTGGAGACAATAAAGACTTTAAGATTCACCAAGTATGAAATCTCACACATTTGAGGAGTCAAGAATTTGTTGAGAGTGTCTAACATCTTGAGAGCTCAGACTAATCGGATATATTATGCTTCGAACCCAGTGGCATATTAGGTTGGGGGGTTGGGTGATGATAGCTCCTCTATATCCCAAAATGCGAAAATTGAAATCCGAATGAAACAATTCCAGTCAAAAGATTTTGGAGTGAAATTTGAACCTTCCTTTTACATGAAAGAGTATCTGTCGAATAGTTTCTTAAATATAATTATGAGTAATGGTTAAATTTTGTGATTTGTGAATTTTTCATACTATATTCTTTTTGTTTGGGTGTTTTATGAGTGGTTTTAAACATCCTAACCATTTATAAAATTTGTAAATCATAGCTTTTGTTAATGAGAATGGTTTGTCTTTCACATAGTACATGTAAAAATAAGCTACTAATATGTACAAATTTTGTTCAAAATATAAAGTAAAATTTGACACCATGAAATTATAGAAAGTGTTTTTGAAATATAGAGACATGATTTGCATATTTCACAAACTATAAACATATAATGTAAAAGAGGTATAAGTTAAAAAAAAAAAAAAAAAAAACTAATGAAATCAATTGAACTGATTGGTTACGTTCAATCAATTTTAACATATCTTGTAGGGTAAGTCTATCAGTTTGGTTTGGAAAGATTTGTTTCAATTTGATTTTGGTTAATTTGGTGATACATTTTGTCAATTTCGATCCGTTCATTCTGACATAAACTAATAGGTCGGTTAAATGTTAACTATGGCAAAAACATTTGTGTGATTATTTCAATTTTTTATTTAAAATATATATGACATAAAACTATTTTTTTTTAGAATACTACATTAAACCAACAATCTATATAGGGACGTACTAATAGTTAACCATTCGAGCTCTAATTATTAAAGTTTTGAGTACTTTTTCTCTAACATTTTTAATTTTGTCATTTTTTTTTCGAGTTCAACAACATGTGGGGATGAAGATTCGAACCCACGATCTTTTAGTCAGGAAGATAAGTCTTAACTAATTGAGTTATACTCGATTTGACTACTTTGTCGTGGATTTAAATAAGGTGAAGTCTATAAGATAGATAGAATATATATATATATATATTGGGTTAGAGTGATGCTTAGTGTTTCAACACCTCACATGTCTATTTTATCAATAAAAGCTTCAAAACCCCACTCCATAAATTCAAAGATAATCCCAAACACAACACAAAAACAAAATAAAAAGCTGGAGTTGAAAGAATAACAATGGCTATTATAATAATAATATTCTTCACTAAGATAAGTGAGGATCTTTCTTTTTGTCATTTTGCAAAACGGAACCATTTTCATCCACCCATTTGCAAATGCATAGAATCTGACAACTAATTACAAGACAAATGCCAAATAATTTCAAACAAATTCAGCATCTTCTAATATTCACAACAACTCATCCATGCCATTTTCTTTTTTTCTCTCATTGGTTGTGCTCAATCCGAATGGTATCACACTCTCTGAGTTGATTACATTCCATTCAAGGGGAAGACTACAAAGTCAATAACTTTTTTTTAAAAAAAAAATTGTTGTTTTGATAGATTGATGCTCCTCTCATCTCTAGAGAATCCAATGTGAGACAGGGCATTAATACTCGTTTTGGTAACGTTCTCGTTTCTATTTTTTTTAAAAAAAAAAATGGGTCTGAGTATTTCGAGTTTCTCACGGTTTAGAAAAGTTCTCAAAATTGCATATAAATTTTTTTAAGAAAAATGAGTTTCCTAAAAAAGAAGGGAAAAAAAAACACACAACGTGAGGAACGTATGTAAAATGAAAACCACACA
>JAOANK020851611.1:0-10136 GCA_026257165.2 Telfairia occidentalis | reverse complement strand
TAGATTCATTTTGATCGAAATTCTATAGAGAGTAGCATGAATTTATTATCTCAAATTGTTAAATGTCAAGCATGAAGACCTCAAAAATAAAAGATATCATCAATTGGTGAACTTAGAAGTCATACAAAATATAGTCATTGTCCTTGTATTGGTCACAGTGGTAAAACATGTAAATTTTTACTAGTTGTAAAATGATGTAATATTAATTATTGACTTTTTTTATACTAATTATAAGTAGTTGATTACTTTACTTTTTTTTTTTTTTTCATATTATATATAGTCTATCACTTATAGAAGCCTTTTATATCTTAGTTTATTAGTGATAAACTTCAATCTCAAGTAAATCAGATACCATCAATTTGTGAAGTGATAAGTCACACAAAATTTAGTCGTTATCACATGTAAATTTTCACCAGCTATACAATGAAGTAATATTAATGATTGAATTTTTTCTTATATTGATGATTATAAGAACTTTACTTTTTTTATATGGCAAAATTAGATCTCATCAATACTTAACTTTTTTCATATTTTAAGTAGTCTACCACTAAAAATGCCTATCAAAGATAGAATACATATTAGTCTATACGAGAAGTTATATATTCAATATATTTAGTCTATCGCCAATTGATGTTTATCAATGAGTTATTCTTTTTTCATATTAATTATAATTAGTTGAATAGTGTATCAATGATATATGTTTGCCACTAACATATTTAAATAAATAATCATCATATACAGACAAATCAAATTATATATACATGAACCTCAATACAACCATAAAGTAAACATGTTCAAATTTAATAGAGAACCAACAATAACATAATTTGAGTCTAACAATGATAGACTTAAATCGAAAATTGTAATTGATAGGAGAAATTGCGAGAAATCGCAAATTTTTTGAAGGAGAATGTTTCTTGTGGGTGAGATGATTATTTTAAGACTTTTTGGACTTTGGAAAAATAATTTGTCATATTTGTAAATACTTTAATTTAATTTAATTTTATTTTGCTATAAATGTGTTATTATTTTGGGCCAAGTCGTTATATTTACAACCAGCCCTAATTTAGATGGTATACCACTGATAGATCTAATAGAAAATAAGTAATGCAAACCTTCATTGGAATATAAGATAGAATGAGCATGCAATGACAGATCTAATAACAAATGAGCATGCAAACAATTATTGATAAAAAACAATGTCACATATTACTTATATACTTTTTTTTCTTATTCAATTGATATTAATTGACATGATATATCAATGATAGATTTTATAGCAAATGAGCATGTAAATAATAACTGATAGAAAACGAAAATTAAGTACCACAGATTTACCATTTTTTATTCATTGATAATGGCTAAATCGATGATAGAACTCATAACAAATGAGCATGCAAACAATGACTAATAAAAAATAATTTTAAACATCATTAATATACTATTTTTAACTTTATTGATGTTATATATCAGTGATAGACATAATAGAAAAAGAGCATGCAAAGAATCATTGTTAGAAAACGATGAAAATTGAATGGTACTAACATACAATTTATTTATTTATTGATAAGATATATCAATATCAATGATAATCCAAATAGTAAATGAGCATGCAAACAATCTATGATAGATGTTTATTACTGATAAACCTCAATGACAGCTATTACTAATAGAGATCTATCAATGGTCATCGTTGAGTAGTTTATCAAGGGCAATCGCTGACAGACCTAGGATATTGAGATATGTTGATGGGATTTTTTGTCATATTTGCAAATCTTTTTAGTTTGTGCTAGATTTGCTATTACTTTAGATCAAATAGCCATACATACAATTGCCCCTTAAAAGTTTCTAATTTCAAATCATTTGAGATCTTAGACAAAAGTTTACCGACAGACTTTTCAAATATTTGAACTATTTTTCTGGTTGAAGCATTCATTTAAGAGAAAGATTTTCAAAATAAAGTTGAAGTCTCATAAAGTTTCCTTTCAACTAACATTTATCGAAAAAATTCAAGTTCAAAATGATGATAGGATTTCTTGTACCAATTATGATGGCTTCCAAACACAAATCCTACAATAAAAATAGAGTGGTTCGATAGTATACTTGAAGTTCCACCTTCATGCTTATTCCTTTTTTTCTCTCAAGATAACAAAACTTTTCCTTCTCCTTCTCATTTTCTTTGCATACTTTTATTCATTAAGGCCATTACTTAAGAATATCCTCTTTTATTCTTTGAGGGAGACATATTCTCAATATAAAAAATTATATCTCAACTTATACTTCAATCTTACATTTGACGTTCCAAATTGAATCTCTCTTATAGATTTTGTCTTAACTATTTGACATTGCTTTTAATCTGTCAAAATTTTTCTCTTGGACTAATTGAATTAGAGTTTTTTCATTATACAAAAAGCATATGATCCATGTATCTTGAAGTTTTAAAAGACTCCTCAATCCAAAACCTATAACTTATTTTACCATTCTAAGAGTGTGTTTGGTATGACTTTTAAACTGTTTATGGATAGAAAAAAATATATTTTTTTTCAAAATTTACCATCTTTGGTTAAAATTTCAAAAAGTGCTTTTAACTAATAAAAAATACTTTTTAAAATTTTTAATAATAAAAAATGGTTTGAAAATGTGTAAAAACATATAAAATACATTTAAAGCTTTTTCAAATTAATTATTTAATTATTTTATTCTAAAAATGTTTATATAATAAATGTTTTACTTAAAAATATTTTTTTTAAAAAAAGTTATACCAAACATGCACTATGTCTCATAATCCTTTTCAATACTACTTTGACTTTCTTTGATGATCACATAGCCTAAATAGGGTATCTAAATGAGAGTTCTTCAAACTATGTTTCATCATGCACCTTTTCATTCTCTTGGCATAACGAACAAAAAATCAAAATATCTTACTTTGTTCATCAACCTTAAACTTTACAAAAGTAATAATGAAATAATAATTAATTTTTATTCAACAAAAAAAAAAAGTAATACTTATGAACTATCATCTTTTAGTAACTAGCGACATTTGAAAAACTTCATTTTCTAATCTCATATCTTAACACGTGCTTCATAGTGAAAGAGCTTTCTTTAACACCACCACTTGACCTCTAGTCCACAACAAAACATAGCATTAATACTTAACATCAGCCATGATGCTCAATTATCTTGAATTATCTTATATGTAATGCAACCAGATTAGTATAAAATGACACCCACCAACAGTTTTGAACCATTCCTACATATCCATCGTACTCTAAGTTAGTTCATAGCTTCGACCTAGTAATCTTAATTTCATAATCTTATCTAACCATGACAATGAAGTATTTCTTCATAGATTCAACCTAATAAACTTTGTTTTGTTGTCTTGTCCAACATACAAGATTTAACTTATCATTTATCCATTAATATATTCAACTTCAATTAGGTCCAAAAATTTCAATCACTTCAACCTATTCTCCATGTATAAGGGGTCCTTATTGTCCTTTAATATGAGTTGTGAAAGTTTCCAAACTTAACCACAATTTAAAACTTCTAGTAGGAACACCACCTAAAGTCGTTCTTAATACTTAAAGAACATTAGAAACATAGTTTCACCTTATGCTACTAGAGCATTTGTATTTTTAAGACTATTGACTCCTTGTGTCAACATGATACTATCACATATCTCTAAAGACAAAAAGAGACCAAATTTTTTCTAGAAAAATCTTCATGTTAACATCGCTAAAAGAAATGTCCATATCAAACATATGCTAGAAACGTATACACATCTCAACTATGGTTAGGAAGATAATCACAATGGAAGCTATACATGCTAAATATAGCTAGCCCTTTCAACCCTAGGATAACTTTTCAATATACTTCCATTTTTTTTAACGTCTGAATCACCGACTTAAAAGCATGCATTCTTATCCATCTCCGTTTCATATCAAGATGGTTCTGCTCTACTACCAAGATATCAAAACTAAATCATATGTTACCCTCATTAGAGTTAATCCTTGAACTATAAACTAATCGAAGGTGGGAAATCACTATGTTCTTACCCCTTTTCTATGCGAAGCAATAATCTTAAAACCATAATCAAGTTCCGCTAACTCTAACATATCAAAGTCACCACACATGTCATTTATTTCAATATAACAATCATGCTCATTTCTCAAATTTTTAAGAAAAAACAAAAATATAGATTTTTTTTATGTAGTAATGACATACTTAGTAGTGACAAGGTGTTTGCTATATGGCCATGATGACACACTATTGCCGATGTAAGCAAGTCTATAGAACCCATAAACCTTGGGCTCTGATACCAACTAAAATGACCCAACTTTTCGACACGACTGAACTAGGACCGTTACTACCATGCATGCTTTACACACTTAATAGAATAACAATTTTCTTAAAACCAAAATAACATATAAATGCAAATTATTTCGTTTTGGGATCCCAATGAAAACGAAACCTAAATTCTTTGAATAATCATTGAAATAAAATAACAACAAAATGATACTCTAGAAAACAAGGAAACTAGACTTAGACATTCTAATGTGGAAGCTCATGTTGACTTGCATCGGCACATATAGCAAATTGCCTTCATGAGCCGCCATGCACGTCCCTTCCATTGCCTGAAAGTTTTAAAAAGAAAGGTTAAATATTGAAAATACCTAGTAAATGATCTAGTTGAAGGGGTCAAATATGCATCTACATACATTCATTCATTAGGCTAAAAAACATTTGGAACCTAATTCTTTTTCCTTTTTCCTTTTCCCTTTTCCCTTTTCCTTTTCCTTTTCCTTTTTCCTTTTCCTTTTCCTATGTGAACAATTATCTCATTAGGAACAATTATCTCATCGCTCCACTCTTTAAGGTATATATGTGTGGATTCCTAGGAGACCTTACTACATCTTATGGTAAATGGCGCCGAGTCAACATACCATAAGATCCCCCCCCCAACTCTAAGTGGGAGAAATTACCACAATCATTTTTATGAAAAACATTTAGACATTCACATCATGCATGAGGTCACATAATTAACATTATTTCAATATGTGATGCAACATATCAACATATATAACATATCAATTCACAATTCATCATGCATCACAATAGTACAACACATCAAACAATTATCCGACCTAGTCCTAAAGTATTCCGACAGTAGAGCCACTTATCTTAGAAGCAAAATTTACAAAACAAATAGTTGCCCAATTTACAACATTCCTTGGCCAACCTAAATCAATTTTCAAAAAACCGAATCACTAAGAAATTTCTAAAAAAGCAATCTAACAACCTAGAATTCAGTCGCAAGGCTAGAGTTAAATAGCTATACATGCACGAGGGAGAAAGAGGAAGAAAACGTCGCACATCGCCGCATGCCACTCCTGCCACCGCCGTGAAGGAGATAGAAGGAGAGAGAGAGGGAGAAAGAAAAGAAAGAAGGTTAGGATTCTCTTTTTTCTTCTCCTCCCCTTTTCCTTTTATAAAGATGGGGATGATTAAATCCCATTTTTCCAATTCTTATGAAAAGAAAAATATTCATTTTGGTTTCAATTTAATAAAAGAAACCCTTAATAACACAAAATTCAAAACTCTAAATTTAAATTTAAATCTAAATTGTTTAATTACTTTCAAGACTCGATTAATCAACTTCATAAATATAAATAAAACAATCATAAATTAAATAAATAAATAAAGGCAACGGGGGTTACACATAATATGAAGAAGAGGAACCTAGCAAAATCTTAGCGATTGTAGCCATGTATAATTGCTAAATTTGGATTGTTATACACATAGAAGGTTTCTTTACATGAAATTTCAATGCTCAGTTGTAAAATCGATCTCTGCTAACTTCCTTAATCCTTGCCATTGTAAATAGCTACTGCATGGGAAGGAGCTAATCAAAAGAGCTTATAGCAAATATAGCAATTGAATCTAAAATAATAGCATTTATAGCCAAAAAAAATTGCAAATATGACAAAAAAGTTGCCAAACCCATTCAAAAAGTCTAAAAAGCCCTCTCATTTAAGTTTTTTTTTTTTTTTTTATAGTTTATTAGCGATCGACTGGTATCACTGATAGACATCAATAACAACATAAATTATGTTGTGATTAAAGCCTATAAGAGATCAAGTCCATTGCTGATAGACTGAATTCTATCACTTAAGTTTTGAAATTCTTATAGTTTGTCTAGTGTTTCTTCACTTTCAAATCTCATAAGTTCTTATAATTTGGTTTGTTGTTTATATATTTTGATTTGTTATTCTATAATTTTTTATTTAGAAGTTATATTTCTTCATTTAAGTTTTTTTTTTCATGTTCTTAATTATTAGAATATAAGTTGTGATTTATAAGTTTTTTTTTGTAAGTTATGATTTGTTAGTTTAAAGTTCATTTATGTTTATTTCCATTTATAGTCTATAAGTGATAGACTTAAATATAAACATAAATATAGTCTATCAGCGATAAACTTCTATATATCAATGATAGACTATATATTATAAAACTATAGGGCTAATAGCAATGTTACTTTATTGTAATTAAACTTGTGGAAATTTTTGTCTTACATTTCATTTTAAAAATTAATTGTATTACATTTAGTTTAAAGTTCATTTAAGTTTTTTTTTTCTATTAATAATCTATCACCGATAGACTATATTTATATTATGATTTAAGTCTATGAGAGATAGAAGTCGACTGATGATAGACTGAAATCTATCACTTTAAGTCTATTAGTGATATCAACCTATCAGAACTCTATCTCATCACAAGAAATCAGAACATCAGCAATCATACTACCAAATTCTTCAGTAATGGTAAACCAAAAATCATTAATAAACAAAGGCAACATTCAATACTATGATTAGCCCAATGTAATTAAGAACAAAAAAAATACAGAGACCAAAAAACTCCAAGACTTGATATTAGTGATCTTCATCATCGTTAATAGGATTAACCTGTAAAAAAAACATAACTATCAACGTAATGCAGCCCAATGAGTCAAAATCTATCACAGATAGACTTAAATCTATTAGATCTATCAATGATATCAACATATCCGTATCCAACCATATATACTACTTCTGTAAAAAAACATAACTATCAACGCAATGCAGCCCAATGAGTCCAAATCTATAACGGATAGACTTAAATCTATTAGATCTATCAGTGATATCAACCTATCAGTATCCAACCATATATACTACTTCTGTAAAAAAAAACATAACTATCAACGCAATGCAGCCCAATGAGTCAAAATCTATCACGGATAGACTTAAATCTATTAGATCTATCAGTGATATCAACCTATCAGTATCCAAACATAGATACTACTAATATAAATCTATTAATATCCAGTAAAAATATACCGTTGGTAGTAGTCTATCAATATCACACAAGAACCAACAAAATATTTGTTATTAGGTTGGTATACTTTCTTCTTGTATTCTATTTTTGTTTGAAATATATTTTTGAAGAACTTCGATTTGACAGACTTAAATTATAAGAGAATCAACTTGGTGATAATTTCATCCATCAGTGATTGAAGCTACTCAATATTATATTTGACTTGAGATAATTATAGTCTATAACTAATAAGTTAAAATATAGTCTATCAACGATAGATTTCTATTGCTGATAGACTTAAATTATCAATGATAGACTATATTAATGAATTAATCACTGATAGACTTAAATCTATTACTTCAGTCTATCAGTGATATCAAAATTAACCTTATGTCTATTGAATTTAGCACTACAGTTGTGTTCAATTTTCCCCTCTTTTAGTCCTCCATTCGTCCATTCTCTTTCAATGAAATTATTTACGATGACAATATTCCAGCATTAAAAAAAACAAAACAATTTCCTCATAAACTCAAAATTACAAAATTAGTGAAAAGCAAAGAAGAAGGTCAAGTCCTATTTATATTCCAGTTCTGGGCATCAAATAGAAGCTAGATAAACAAACCTATCAATATCCTATTAGCAATAGACTTCTATCTTTGATATACTTAAATTGTAATATAAATTTAGTTTATTGACGATAGGTTTCAATCAATAATAGGCTATAGTTTATAAGGAATACAAGTCTGTCGCTGATAGACTGAAATATATCACTTAAGTCTATTAGTGATATCAACCTATCAATATCCAAAGATGTATACTACTAATATCAATCTATCAATATCCTATCAGCAATAGACTTATATTACAACATAAAGTTAGTCTATCAGCAATTGGCTTCGATCAATGATAGGCTATAACTGTGAAATATATTAGTGATAGGTTCTATCACTTATAGACTATAAGTGTGTGGAGTTTCTATCACTAGGAATGTGGTGGACATAATATTTCATATATTTGATGCACATGGAGATGGGGATCTAAGCTCCGATGAGTTTGCATGAGTTTGTAAGAGTCAGTTCTTCACAACCAACAATGGGTGTTGGAAGATTTCCATCTTGTTGTTTCAGTTGTGCTGCAAATTGCTCTTCTACAAAGCTCTTTGTTCGCAGCTGAAATAGAGGATTAGTCATGGCAGTGCCTTATTAGATATAAGTTTCTCAACTTCATTTTGCAAAAGATGTTCCTGTGAACATGTAAATTTCGAAACGTAATTGATCCACTTATTTTATAAGATTTATATTGATTTTGATTCGACCAAAAGAAAAAACCATTGGGCATAGATCAAACAGAGAATCAAACAAAAAATCTTGTTCTTTTTTTTAAAAAAATCAAACATGAGAAGTGGTGTCTGAAAGAGATAAATAAAAGAAGGGTGGCTTAGATCTAGAAATGGGGCAAAGGAGAAGAGGCCAACCATGGCGGCAAAACCTAGCCGGTGCCTGCGAAACGACAACTGAGTCATTCTCGTGGACCAAGCGGATTGTCATGCTAATGGATGAGACCTCCTTCACCATTCTGCCCTAAATTCCTCACACTCCAAGTTCAAAATCATCATCATAGCCGATTTTATTGTAAAATATATCACTACGACGTGCACAAACTAAATTATAAAAACAAATTTAAAAGCAAAAGTTTGTAATTTCCATCAATTACTTACATCTCTCAAGTCTTGATCTAGATACATCCACCCCTGTTTGGACAAGAATTTGCCTTGCATCATCATTGATTCAATAGGGCCTGGCATCACAATCATAATTTCTGTTGGTAATAATAATAGAGGATGCGGAAAATCCCCTGAGGCCCAAACTTTAGTAGCCTAAGGGTAAGGAAATTTAGACACAAAAGATTTATACTGGTTCACCCCAACGAGAACGAGGCTACGTCCAGTTCCTGCAATTGTAGGTTCCACTAATATTGAAGAATACAATGGGATCTCTCACTAATCACCTCGCCGTATAATCTCGACCCTTTAGTACTCTTGGTTAGCAAAACCAAAGAAAAGAACACTCTTACAATCTCTCTAAGCACACACACTTTGTGAACCAAGGCCTCGCATACACTTTGGTAACCAAGGCACACACACAAATGAGCATTCTCAAGTCCTTTTATAGGTGACAATACTTACTCACCAAGTTGCTTAACTTTCTCACCAAGCAACCCAACTTGCTCACCAAGCAACCCAACTTGCTCATCAAGCGGCGTCTCAACACTGTTATTCAAATATCAGACTATATGATGAATCTTTCACGAACAATTATACTTGATTATTTGGGCTCCACAATCCCAAAAATTCCCATCTCTCTACCAATTTCTACTATTAATGTCTCATAGAAGCTCAACACGGTTGTTTTGCTTGCTTGACACCAAAAAAAAAAAGAAAAAAAAAGAAGACAACGAACAACAACTATGAAGAGAAATCGCAGCACAAAGAATGAATCGAGGCACCAATAAGAGATGAAAATCCAAGAGAAACCCAGCAGAAAGAAAGCATCGCAAACTAGATGCCGATGGAGAAGAAAAAGAAAGCACCCTAAGTAAAAGGGTAAGTGTAACATCCCAAGATTGTATGAAAATTTCATGTTGAATTTTAATTTTCAGGTCATACATTAGACTTAATTTTCTAAGTATAAATTTAGGGCATTAAAATTTGCCAATAAATCTTATTGGCTATTAAATAAAATTAACAAACAAGACAAGTAAATAAATATCTAAATAATAAAATATCT
>JAOANK020851580.1:0-10137 GCA_026257165.2 Telfairia occidentalis | reverse complement strand
CCATTGATTTCCACAGTGTATAATTTGTGTCATTTAACTTCACTGCCAGTGTGTTGTTGAGTGTGTTCTTGAACATATTCATTTGGTTTGTTGGTGCTCCATTTGACTGGTTCTGTGTGTTTGCAGAGGAAGAATTGCCTGCTGAAGTCTGAGGGGTTGCAGGTTCTTTTCCCAGATCCATGGAGAATTGTGTGAGCTACAAGAAGCTCTGATACCAAGAGAAAACTCGATGATTTTAGGAGTTTTGTAATAATTTCAAAATGATGTATTGAATAAGCCAATAGCAAGAATTTATACAATGTAACCCTAGAGAAATGTCTCAAGGGAGTGGGCTCAAAGGAGAGAGAGGCCCAAATAATTAAACACAACTAAAGAGATGCAACAGTGTAATAGAATTCTACAATACACAGAACAAATTGGGCTTTGAGATTGGGCCCATGTTTCAATAGTCCTTGACAGATTGGAGTTACTAAGGGCATGGTCATGTTGTTCAGTTATGCACATAGTTTAGAGTCATGTTTTGGTTTGTTTTGAGACTTTTATGGAACTTGTATTTCATGTTTTCTATTCCATGTTTTAATGTGTTTTCATCGAGATTCCCATTCGATGTTTTAACTTTTAATTTGCATTTTAAGCATTTTAATGCAAGTTTTATCCTTTGAAACCTTTAAAGTTTCTTAAGCATATGCATATAGTATCGGTTTTAAAGCTATTTTAAGTTGGGTCGTTATGATAATAGTGGTTTTAAAGACAAACTCTCTCTCAATCACTTGAAAAAAACTAAGTTGGAAATCACCTCCCACGAGTTTGACTTGGAATCCACTTGAAATGATTGTTTTTTTATACTCATTAAACATTGCCAAATATCACCCTTTTAAAATGGAAATGATTTTGATAATGGAAAAGTGATCAAAATTACTCCTAAATATATCCTAAAGATATTTATCACTTCGATTGGAAAATATATTTTTACATTCTCAATACAAGACATATTTCTCTTTGTTTTAAAAAAAAAATAAAAGCTAACATTTTCTATGCAACAAAAAGCTAAACATTCCTGATATGAACAGAAGAATCGCCACATGGACTTCATAGAAGATGTTGGGATTGTATCCTACATGATGTCTAAGATCAAAACAGAGTTGCATTGAGTGGACTTTGGGTTTATTTAAAGAAAATTCAAGATGATGTATTTTTACATTTATCTATATTATATATAAATGAGGTTATAAAAGAAAATTTTTATCTTCTAATTTTACACTCAACTTTTTCTTTTTAATTATCAATTTTACCCTTTAAATTTCGTGTATGAATAGACTGTCTCATCCTATCACACAATCACCTTTAACAGGACATGATGTTTTGGTCGAAGTGTCCATTGAGATATATCTCATATTGATAGACACATCTTTTTCATACAAAGCTACCTCTTACGATTGAGTATTTAAAAATTTTTTGTTTACATTTAACTTTTAAAAGATGTGATATATTATAGAGTACAATCTTTACCTTTCTATTTTGCCCTCAACTTTGTAATACATACCCATTTTCACTTCAAACTTCTACGAGACGCAACTATTTAGGCCAATATGTTTATTGAAATGTGTCTGAACAGACAAACAGGTCCTTTCAGCCAAAACCACTTTTAACGATTGGTTATACAAAAAGTTTTTGTTCAATGTGATATTATTAGAATACTTTAAAAATATAAAAACTATTTGATTTTTCAACCTTAAAAATAACTTATAGTGGAATCAATTTTTTCTTTCAAACAAAACATATAATTTTATTTTAGTTTTTTTTTTCCTCCTTTAATATCCAAATTAATATATAATAGATTGATGTTGATGGGATGTAACTATTCGAATGTAAGTGTTCATTGAGAGAAGTTTATCCAATAGAAGTGGTTACATAGTGAAGCAGTATGTCCTTCTGTGTATGAGCGTGATATAGATCATACATGTGACATACCACAATCTAATAGTTGAGATATGTCTGCACAGAATATTTCCTTTCACAGAAAGCCACATCTAACAATTTTAACCTTTTTACATTATTCATTCTATTTTTTTATTTTTCTCATAATATTCTTATTTAATTGTTATTCAAGAATACGATTTTAACTAATAGTATACTATATTTTCAAAGTAATTATTAGTACAATCTCTATGTTTGTTTTTTTTATTTTTATATTCAAGTGAATAATGTCAAACATTAACATTTTCCCCAAATCGATCTCATTTTTTGTCATCTAGTAAGATTCACGTGCCATGAACGTGGTTTAAAATTATGAGAATCTAATTTTATAAGATAAGATTTCAAATTTGAATGAACATATATTTATTTTTTCTCCAGGACTTCTACATAGGGAAAAATGTATTTTTGTTGGGTATATTTCATTTTTAATTCAAAATTTTAAAATTTTCTTTGTTGAATTTTACGTTAAATAAGTTGGGTATGTCAAATTTTGTCAAATTTAACTTCTAAATTCTAATTCAGTTGAGCTCCAAATTAAATATACCACATAATCTATAGATTTAGAAACTTATGATCTAAATAAAGCTTATAAATTTAGGTATTTAGGTTAGTGCTAACCTAATCAGTATAATATAAAAAAAAATTTAACAAAATATAAAAAATAAAAAATAAAATGAAAAATTTGATTCACAACATTCGAACTCACGACCTTTTGGTATAAAAATATGCTTTAACCAATTAAGCTATGCTCCATTTAAAAATCTTTATTCTCATCCCCTTTGAAGTAAATGGGGCTTAGTGGAATAAAATAAAGCAGTACCAAAAATATTTTATCAAGTTGGTTAACTTCCTTATATCACATCATAAAATCAAGTAACTTTTATTTAATTCAATTAATTCTCATATGCACGATAACTTGATGTTCACATTATCTAATCATAATCTATAATTTATATTCTAAAACCTGGAAGATAATTTTTAGTTCTTTCTTTTGCCCTTATTCTTTATTATTCTCATTATGTCCTTATATCTCTTTATAAGTGACATGCAAGATATTGTAAAAGTTGTGAAGTTACTCACCAACAACAATCCCAAAATACAGCAATTTGCCCAACAGAAAATCAACTCCAACAATGTTATTGACAGTGGTAACAGCTCATGACAGTAGACAATGTTATGGACAATAGCTCCAACAGATATGACAACAGAGTTATTAATGTTGGAAATCAACTTGGAAACCATTCATTCGTTCAATCAATTCCAGCGCATTGATTGAGCTCAATCACCTCAGATTCATTTAGCTCAATAACCTCAAAATTATCTTCACTTTCCTTATCAGCAAAATCTCAATCAATCACTATATATTGTTAGATCGATTGAACCCTACTCTCCTTATTAAGAATTGGTCTACTTCTCCTTTGGTATCAAGGCCTTTTACACTTTCCTTAGTTTTCTTTTCTTTCAATTCTTAGCAAATTATCTCCTTATCTGTAAAGTCATTAGCTATAGTCTAGTCCTTTCTCTTTCCCATCGTGCTAGTTTAAATTGTATGAGCTGTGTACATTCTGCTCATTGATAAGAGAAATTGATTCTTGATTCTGGAATTTCTATAGCACTTCAGCAATTATAAAGCATTTATGGTATTAGAGCCTAAAACTTAAGGAAATACCATACTCAAAGACTATCTCAAGCTCAGTGTTGTTATGGCCAAATCCTCTGTTAACTATCAATCTTTCCACCAATGTTCAAGTTTGATATCTATTAAACTTAGCAACACCAACTACTTACTGTAGAAATCACAAATTCTACCTCTTGTGACAAGCTTGGGAGTAGAGAATCACTTCAACGAAGGTTGTCCAGCCCAATTCAACAATGAGTAGAAGGATTCAAGTGATGAAACCAACACAAGAAGGCAAATTTGGCTCGACAATAAGGGGTAGCTGACTTCTTGGATGATTGGCATCATCTATGAGGAGGTTTTAGCCATGATTGAAGGACTTGAAATCGATCACCAAGTATGGACTTCTCTAGAGGAAACTAATAGGTTGTAAGTATACTATTGTGTTAAATTCCTTTATGTTTTAAATACATTTTGCGCTAAAATATGGGCAGTATGATTAATTTGATTTAGGTGGTGGAATACCAAGAATTTAGTGGAATTCCACCTTAAGTTCTGTTTTTAGCATCACTCTTGAAGGAAGTCTATGTAGAAGATGTAACGACCCAACTTAAACTACCTTAAGACCATTATTATATACAAGCTTAGAACATTAAAATATCATTATATGTAAAAACAGATAAAACCTCAATTAAAAATAGTTATAAGGCATAATAAGAGTTCAAACTTAAAAATGGGATCCCAGAAAAATCATTAAAACATGATACATAAGTTCAATAAAAAAGTCTTAAAAATAAGCTAAATGTGGTCGTAGACTTAATGTGGAACTGACAACGTAAGCATGGCCTAGTAACTCTGACTCGTCAAACACCACATCTGTTATGCTCGTTACTTGAAAAAGGTTAATGAAATAGGTTGAATATTTTAAATAAATACCCAGTAAGTGACCTAGCTTATGGGATCAGACATGCAAACACATGCAATCAAATAAACCATGCAATGAACATTAAAACCATACTTAATCAGTCAAAATATTCTTTTCTTTTTTTATTGGGTGAAGAACAATCTTAATCCCATCATGAAGCAACCTCAACTTTAGGTACAAGTATGGACCCTCGACCTTTTGGGGGTATCCTACTGCATACGATTGTAGACGATACTCATTCAATATAGCCAGATCCTCATTCAATATAGCCAGATCCTGCGCAACACTGGCCCCAATGGATTGGGAGGAAGTTGTCACTTTTAATAAATCATAAAAATTATGTGTTTTGGTTCATGCAAGGTCCCACATACATATGACATGTACATGCAACATTACACATCATCTAATATCACATCTCAGCAGATCAAGTTCGAGCATGCCAATTCAAAGCATAATAAATACTATAACTCATCATGTTTAGATATACATGCCATGACACATCTAATGGAAAAATAATCACACAAGACTTATCATAAAATCCAACATGATATTCTACACATACAAAGATCACAACATACATGCATCAACCAATCCGAACTAAGCCCTAAACTAAATCCATAAGTGCAGTCATTTACCTTAAGCGAGTTCTACGAGCTCCTAACGATCCGATCTAAGGAAACTTGGTCAACTAAAGTCAAACATACAATTTAATTTAGTAAACTATCATAAAACAAGGTTTTAACAGCTTTAGGTGTTAGATCTAAGTTAAAGGCACTACCAGAAACTCATTGTTCAATATTGTCCCCACGCGCTGCCACCCTTCATGCACTACCGTAGTTTGAGCCACACACCTCTGTTTTCAACTCTGCTGATCACTATTGGCCCAAAGGTGGTGCGTGTGTATCACGTGCAGCCATGTCCAGGATGCTTTCTACTGCTCTGTGACTTCTCTGATGCCCTGTTTTGTGTTCCACTTCTGCCAACACGTAGATCTAGTCGACATGGTCCTTTTCCACTCTTCACTGTCCTGAAAACGATTCTTTTGCTGTTAGAAATGGGAAAAACCCGAGGGTAAGAGAGAGACTGAGAAATGAGTCAAAAGAGAGAGTGAGTGCTTTGTCGTACCGTGAGTTTTCTGACCTTGGGATTGCTGCTCTGAAGAGAGAGTGGTGGAAAGTGGAACGTCAGTAGGAATACAAAATCATGAGAGGAAGAGAGAGAAATCGCTACCGCTAACACCTTCAACTGCAGTGAACCCTTGCCAGCAATATGAAACACGAGGAGGAGGATGCTGGCCATTAGAGAAAGAAAGATATATCGAGAGGGAGAGGGAATTCGTGAGAGAGAAAAGAGGAAGTTAGAGGCTACGAGGATTTTCTTTTTGAAGCTTAAAATGGATGCTACGGTTACAACATACACTTTATATCGAGTACACTTAACCCTAACCCTAATCTCAACTTGAATTATTTACAAGAATGTCATCTACCCTTTTTTTGTATTTTCCTTTTTCTTAAACTCCAAATAATTACTTGATCCCTTCTTAACAAACAAAAACCCTAGATTAATTCTCAACCAAATAAAACATAAAAATCCAACATACTCATCCCCTACTTTATTTGAAATTAACCTAGTTAAAAGCAAAATAAAATAACGGGATATTATAGAGGATCTTTCGCAACAGGGCGTGACCATGCCTAACTACTAAAATTTTTGTAGAAGACTATTTCCGATAAGGCGTGACCACAACCTATAATTTGGGAGCTCCAGATTTTTTATAGAAAGGAAAATCGATATTTTAGAAACTAATCTTGGGATTCCAAATTTGTAGTGGAACTTCTCCTTTTTTTGGAACTTCATTCTTTAGTCAAAATATTCCTTTTTGTTTTGAAATTTTCTTTGGGTCGTTAGAGAGTTTTTAGTTTGTTATTGGCTAATAAAAAGGGAGGAATTAGCGTGTAAGGAATGTGGAATGCAATGAATTTTTAATGAGGAAGACATTTCTCCCTTTTATCAGGTACAATCTTAGTCACTATGTGTGGCTAATTGTTTATTTCTAATTCAAGGGTGAGCTAATTTCAACTCCAATTGTAAATTTTATGAGGCTTTAATCCTTTCTATGATTTCTATTTAAATTCAAGAATTCCTTATTACTTGTTCTTAATTTTTATGAATGATTGTTATTAATTAAATTGACACCTTAATTTAATTTCGATCTTTCTACTACTATCCATGAATTTGTAATCTTAGTTGCTACGAATGGTTGAAATAACATAACAAAGAGTTGGCTTATGTGTGTGTAAATGTGACTATTTCTTTTTACATAACTTGCACAATAGACTCTAGGGAAATAATGAAACAAAATTGATTAAATTGTAGCTATCACAATTATTTAGTTTTGGTTTAGTCATCTCAATATTTTTAATGTCATCTTTCAATTGATATAGAAACTATCATGCCCAATTAATTTATTGATAAGAATTGAATTGAATGCTGGGTTTGAATCAATGAATTTAGGAGAATGTATACTTGTCGCGCTATCGTGCCTAGTAGACTAAGTTCTTGAATCGCAAATTATCTTTTTAAGCCTAAGATTAAATTACAACTGGGTGAAAATTCACCTTTAGATTGGATAAATTCATTTTTATTAATTTAAATTATTTTTACTTTTATTAATCCTTAGTTTAATTTAGTTTAAGTCAATTCACCAATTCAAAAACTCCCCTTTTATTTTTAGTTTTGTTGATTAGCATTGAAAAATTAACCCTTTTAGTTCCCTTTGGATTCGACTTGGTTTCATTATTGCGACAAGTTAGATTGGAAGAATCGACATTTAAACTTGAAGGGCTTCGACAACCCGATAAAATTCAATTTCCCCACACCTAAACAATGTGTGTCCTCAAGCATACCTTTACTCAATATTCTAATTCTCCTTCCTCCCTCTTTTTCATCTTTTTCAATATCCAAGAATACCAATAAAGCTAAACACGCAACTGTGGATTGAGTCGACATGACATTCAATAGTATAAGGACTCATACGATACATTTTATTGAAAAAAAACTCAAGCATCTCATTAATTCATCAAAATCAAATGCAACAATACTTTACACCCTCACATGATTTCACTCAATACTCTCATAGTGTTTAGAGTGTATTTACTCTCACATCATCACATAGTATGTTATTAGTATGCTATTAATAGGCTTGCAAATGAATCAAATCTTCACCACTACACATGAAATAAATACAAAAATCAAAGAGACTTGACAAGGGTTGTAATGGAGCTTAGATAAGAGTATGGTAGAAGGAAAAGTTTTAAGAGTTTCAAAGTCAAGACCAAGTGTTATTTCCTTGCATGATATCAATGTCACATAACAACACCAAACGTACTACCAACAACTTTGAATTTTGTTTCCACATCACATTCAAGTACTAAGGAATAATGAGGAATTTCAACATTTAACTACTCAATTACTTTTAGCAAATATTTCTCCAATATCATCTTTTGAGTAAGGAAACTAACTTCATCCCTATTTCTTTTTTGTATTATTTCTTTCTTTTCTTTTGTTCTTCTTCAAACCTTCTCTTTTTTTAACAATGAACATTCAAAATCATGCAAGTCTTTCCCTCTTGATTTGGCAAAGGTAGAAATATCAAGGATAATAAACAGAAGAGGCATAGGCTAAACATAATGTGTTAACAAATAAAAATGGATAATATAGGATCAAAGTGACTAACTAAAAGAAAAAACATAAAGGTGGGTTTTTTTTCAAGAGTCTAAGAATTGGCTTATCTAAGTTTCCCTTATCAGATTAAAGCATCAATCCAAAGACGTGGTCTTAATATGCATTCACAAGCAAGTTTTAGAATAATCACAAAGTTTGATAGCACTCAACAAAAATAAATGGAGCACAATATGATGTGACACTCATAAGCTCAAAAGCTCACATGGTGTCTAATTTACATCAAGTCTTGTACACTTTTCAATCAACAAATCGATGAGACACTATCAAATAATTTTTAAAGACAAACACCAATCATATTCATCTCTTTCATGCTTTAAAATTCAAACCAAAAATGTATTCCTAACTTACAAGGTATTCAAGGATATTAGAAAATATTCAAGGTTTTGAAAGAAAAATTACCATATATGAATCAAAGTATACTAAATCTATAGCACACAAAAACTAGATATCAAAAATCTCCCCCACACCTAAACTATACATTATCCCCAATGTATATTAAAAGAAATCGCTCACAAAAGAAATGAAGGGAACAAGGAAACTCCCCTAATTTGTGGGCAATGTGGAGTGGGGTAGTCTATGGAGACGGTGGACAAGGATGTAGAACCCCCAATGCTTCATCAAGGCTTCAAAAATTTCTCCAACTTGGAAATTTTGTGCTGTAACTTCGCCAAACGAGCTTCAAAATTTTGTTCAGTTGGATCATCAAAAGAAACAAGGTTCTTGTTGTGCGAGAGCATTTCCTAGGTCTTGGAACATCGTCTCGAAAACGAGGAAGGGATACAACAAGCCGTTGGAAACAATACATCTCATGCTTTTCGCGAGAAATTTCATCTTTACTAAACACGTTGTGTCTAATGGCTCTTTCTTAGAAGTTATGTGCAGATTAGTATTATCAAGATCAAGCAAATTAAGATTAATAGCCAAATGAGTAATTAAAAAGCCTAAACACAATTGCTTGTTATGAGTTAGGACACAATTAAATTGAGAAACAACCCAAAATCCCAAATTGATTGAATTATCATGCAACATGGACTAAATAAAAGAATGTTCAATTTTGGTGCAAACATCTATTATTTCCTTCCTACCAAAAAAACTGAAAGCTAAAAATCTATGCATGTAAATCCATTATAGTTTGTTCAAGTAAGCTTCCTTAGAGTTGTTAGGATCATAAGTTAATGGGTCAGAAGAAATGTTTTCCCAAACTTGAGTATGAGTAAAATCATTAATAGAATTAATAGTATAATTTTTATACTAAGTTGCATAACAAAAATTAGTATCAATGAACCCCAAGGTTAAATTAAACTCAGTAATTGATTGACGAAATTCTTTGCCTAGGAGTCTATATCTCATTACATCAGTACTATCAAAAGTAAAATCCTTAGGTACTTTAAAGTGAAAAGTAGTATAGAGCTCCCAAATTAATTCAGTAATAGTAGGATAGTTGATACTCACCAAAACTTTCCACCACATAGCAGAAACTATATTATTATAGTTCGCTTTAATATCTAATTCTTCAAAAGAATGAGTGTCAACGTATTTACCTAGATTAATTTGACGACTTCGAATGTTGTCGTAACCGGGCTCTTTGAGCTTTTGTGTTGAATGTTAAGAATGAAAGATGCATCAACATGCGCTCACAGCGGAAGTAGGATCACGACACTCAAATTAGCTTAATAAAATTATGAAAAATCATGCTCAAAAAAGGGAAAAGTAGAGTTTTGAACAACATACCTCTTGTAGCTCAAATCTCCTCCTATCTCCGGCAGAATAGACCTCCAATCTACACCCGAACCACCGCTAGAGTCTTCCCGACTATTCTCGGGCCTTGGAATGGGATGGTGGGATCCCTTGATTGGTGAAATTGGTGAAGGAA
>JAOANK020851569.1:0-10137 GCA_026257165.2 Telfairia occidentalis | reverse complement strand
TGCAAAGCGAGCATATGGGCTCTTCAATCATTTTACGTTTGTAGAGGTTGAATTTTGCAGGGAGAGTGTTTCAAAAAGCCCGCCAAAGGAACAATTTACTTTTTTAGGTACTTCTATCTCCAAATAGACGTCCACCAATAAGTGTCTGAACTTGTCATTGACGTTGATGCTTTATTAGCTCCTTCCATTGGTAGTTTATAACCGCTCTGGACTAAATATAGCCCTTGCTTATCATAGTGCGAAAAAGGAGCATCAGCTGTCTTTCTATTTCATAAGGTATGCTTAGAATGAGTCTTGCATCCTCCTCGAAAAAAATGTCATTCACTTTCAGAGAGCATCATTCTCCATTTTTAATTTATCAGGCTGCTTACATGACCGTCTCTTAGAGTTCTTGGAAGGGAGAGAGGTTTGAATGTCGTTTCTCTAGGTTATCATGGATCTGCATAAAAACTGATGGATTCCTTATTCCCCACTCACCATCTTTCTCTTTTCATAGCTAATACCCTTCCCTAAATGATGCTTTGCCAAACAAACGAGGGTCGACCCTTAGTTCTACGTTAAGAAAATCATCATTAGGGTGATATTTAGCTTTCAATAACTGTGCAAGCAAGGAATTTGGCCTTTTAATGATCCTTCAAGATTGTTTTGGATGTGTCGAAAACTCAAGCCTCCTCAATTTGTTGGTTGGGTCATAGTTTCCTAGTTGAGCCAATGAATTTTGTGTCCTTTCTCGAACGTGCCCCACCAAAATTTTGACATCATTTGGTTGAGATTGCTGCACCATCGACAGTTTCAAGCTGCTGAGCGTGTTGGTAGGTGTTAACTCTTGGAATAAAAGTTAGATTTACTATAATTTGTGCCTGAAAGTGAGAAAAATGACTCCAAAGATGTGGAATAATTGTGCTAAGATAAGTCCCATGTTTACTCAGTTTGTTTAGTCAAGAAATTTTTTGTTGTATGTTTCACTCTAATGCTTGTGCAATGAACTTTTGAGCTCTTTTGTTTTAATTTTGCTGTCACACTAATTATATTGTAGCATGATAGCTCCTGCAGGAGCAAAATGGTATACGAGAGAAATGCAAGAGCTTTTAGGAGCTGAAACTATGAAGTTAGTGAGCTGACAATTCATTAATGGAGCTAGTTTTGACTACCTGAGCTGCAGAAAGTCTTTAATGAGCCGTTGCCATGTAGGATGGAAATACCACTTCAGCCTTGATTTGTGTGACTTGGATAGAAAGCTTTGGCCACAAAAAAAAAAAAAGAAAAAAGAAAAAAGAAAAAAGAAAAAAGAAAAAAGAAAAGAACAAGGAGCCCTCATTTTGCTTTTTGGAAAGAAATTACTACAAGAGCTTCACTTATCTTCCATTTTTTGTCCTATTTCTTTCTTGTTCTTTCTTAAGATTGTATTGTTTATTTTACTACATTGTTGTTTAAAGAAAAATTATGTTTAATTCCTTGTAATGATTCTAGTTTTTAGTCTAGCTATGTGTATTATTCTTCCCTTAAGCATGAGCTTAAATATATAAAGGTTAGAATTAGGGGCATGTCTTGTTAGTTTTTGCTAAGATGTTGTAGCTACTATATTGCTGAAATTGTAGCCTACTTACCACTTTGTTTTGCTAATTTGTTCTTGGGAAAGGAAGTTAACTAGCCTCTTAATAACCATGTTAGTATGATTCAACTAGCGAATTGCATTGGAGTTAGGGATAACACTTCCCTAATCCACACACTGATAGTAAGAAATGTTAAAGTAGTAGGAGAAATTGGAATGGATTTTGGTTATTGAACTCTGTAAGGAGTTTATGCTTTTTTTATTTTATTTCATACAGCATGAGTTTTGATATAGCATTCTAGCATTAATTAGTAAACAAAAAACCCCTAATTCGAACCTGCCTAGGAGTTTCATCATTATTTTTCAAGCTATTGCATGTTCTTTGTTATAACATATGTCATTTTTGGTCTTCTATTTTGGTTACTTTATTTCCCCTACAAAGTAGCTTAATCTCTAATTTGGGAGCTTATACTTGTGGGAAACAACATTGTTATTACTACAATCACTAGTGTATGCTTGCACTTCATTGTGTGGTCATAATTAGACTATGATTGCATGAGACAACAATCAATACAACTCGTGCCACTACATTTATAATGATTTTTTTCTAGCCTTGGAAAAATATTTTTCCTTTCATCTTGTCAAAACTTTAGAAACATGCTCTTTTAAAAAGTTAAAGGATCTAGATTTATTTTTCGAAAGAGAGGAAGAGGCCTAGATACTTCCCATGATCTTGAGTTTCTTTAACCTAAAATAAATTTGCAAAACTTGACCTGTAATCAATACCAGTCTTTTTACCAAACACCACAGTAGATTTCACATAGCTAATAGTTTGCCTTGAAACTTTTTCATATACCTATAAAATATGTCGAACCTCCTTAAATTGTGATAGACGTGCTTTAAAGAAAATGAGGTGGTTATCTGTAAAAAATAAGTGAGTGATAGAAAGAGTAGAGGGAGCAATTTTAATTCGTGTAATTGTCCCATTCAACTTCGACCTTTTTACGAAACTAAACAGCTCCTCAGCACAGATGAGGAAAAGATAAGGTGAAAATGGGTCACCTTATCTAAGACCTCGTGTAGGCTTGAATGATGGTGAAGTTCACAATTGAGAAGGATAGAGAAGTTGACTGATTCCACACATATATATCCTATTAATCTAAGTGTTACTAAAACTCATACGAGTCATCATATGACGCCAAAAAAAAAAAAAAAATAGTCAACCCTATCGTAGGTCTTACTCATGTTCAGTTTAAGACAGACAAAACCCTTTTGACGAAACTAAACAGCTCCTCAGCACAGATGAGGAAAAGATAAGGTGAAAATGGGTCACCTTATCTAAGACCTCGTGTAGGCTTGAATGATGGTGAAGTTCACAATTGAGAAGGATAGAGAAGTTGACTGATTCCACACATATATATCCTATTAATCTAAGTGTTACTAAAACTCATACGAGCCATCATATGACGCAAAAAAAAAAAAAAATAGTCAACCCTATCGTAGGTCTTACTCATGTCCAGTTTAAGACAGGCAAAACCCTTCTTAACATTGGACCAATTAATCTTATGTAAACACTCAAACCCAACAACAACATCATCAACAATTAAACGCCAAGGGATGAAATAACTTTGATTCTGTGAGATAATTGCATCAAGAATAGCTTTTAACCTATTAGCAAGTGCTTTGACAATTATTTTAAAACACACATTGCAGAAACTAATCAGGCAAAAATTATTCACTGTAGATGGATTTTTTCATTTTGCAATCAACACTATGGTCGTTGTATTGGGATCTCCTGGAATATTGCATTCATTTAAGTAGCTTAGAGAGGCAGGAGTGACCTCGTCGCACGATGCTCCAATATTTTTGGTAGAAGAGTGCATGTTTGGTCCAGGTGCTTCAGTTGGATGCATTTGTTTGAGCGCAACCCTTATTTCCTCTACAGTAAAGGTTCAATCAAGTTTGACATTCATTTCAGGTGTCACAACAACTTCAGTACCCAGTAAAATTTCCTCTAAAGCATGCATATCAATCAAAGAAGAGGTAAAAGTATTAGAGAAAAACAATTAAAGAAAACATTTGCAAAACCAACTTTATCCTCAACCCAATTTCCCGCACTATCTTACATGGCCGATATGGGGTTCTTGGATCTTCCATGGCTCATTTTATTATGGAACCAATGCATGTTCTTATCATCCTATTTTAGCCAATCTTCCCTAGACCTATGTTTCCAATAGATCTCCTCCTTTATTAGAAAAGCCTCCAAACATTTTTTTTCCATTTTGATCTTCATGACCTCATTTTCTTCAAGGTTCCTAGCATGATGATCCTGCAATATGTGCTTAGAAAGTTCTATTTTTGTTTGCAATTGCCCTTTTTTCTCCTTCCTTACCGAGCCAAATTTGTTCTAACATTATGGATTTGGGCTCCCAAGTTGGTAGAGGCATTATCCCCAACAAATTAGTGTCATGCATTTTGAATTACAGTTGCACAGTCTTCATATCGAGTCCAGACTTCTTCAAATTTAAAGGGGTTCCCTTTCCTCCAGCTAGTCGCTTGTGATTCTCGAGTAAAAGAGATCTCTAAGGGCCTGTGATCAAAGAAAAGAAAATGAAGGTGAGTAATTTTAATAAAAGAAAATAAAGAGTGAACTTGGAAAGTCCACACACATCGATCCATACGTTTTTTGATGAACAATGTTCCTGGTCTTATGTTTACCCAAGGGAAACGGTTCCCCTTAAACCTCATAACTTCTAGTCCGCAATTGTTCCATGCTGACCAAAAGGTTTTGCTTTGATTGAAAGTATGAGCATGACCTCCCTCCTTCTCTTCTTCCGTCAAAATATCGTGAAGCAAGTAACAATCCTAGGTAGATCATTAACATTATGTAATATGCATAGTAAAGTCCATGAGAAGTGCTTATCTTGAGTAGTTTGTTCCCCATAGAAGCATGTCAATCTAAATATTCTTTTCTCAATACACACCTTTGTATCAATATGCTCTTTTGAATTGGACAACATACCGATAGTGAGGTCGTTAGACTTGAATAGTATAAGATGACCACTCAATCCTACACTATCCATTGAGAAGCAAGTAGTAAAATTTATTTACTCCTTCATGCTATTTAATTTTGATTGTTTTGCTTTTATTTTCATTAAACACAATACATAAGGTTTTCGATCCAACATTAAGTCCTTTAGTGCTTTGAATGCCTGAGGGTTCTCTAACCCCCCAACATTCTAACAGATTATTTTCATTACTCTTGGCAGGTCTACTGAGCAAGCTCCACCACTTGATTATAAAAAAACAAAACCATCATTTAGTTTACATCTTTTCGCTTGTCCATCATCTTCCTCATCTAAAACAATCCTAACCTTTCTTTTTGATGTTTCATCTTCCCTTATTTTGTCTAATCCAACCTTTTCAGATTGATTACTGTATTTTTGGTAAGATCTGAATGTGATAGCACTCTAAAAGTGCTATTTTAAGACCTAAATCCTAATAGTTTTGTAGACTCTTAGTTGAACTTTGATGCTTTATTTATTAAATTTGTAGGAACCAAGCATTTAAAGGCAAAAATATAGATTTAGTGTTATTCAAGTTGAAAAATGAGCCTAAGAAGAGCAAATTCGGCTAAGGAACGAAGGAAATATATTGAAAAGAGCCAAAACCCAAGAGCACAACGTTAAGACGTTGGGATTATAGCGTCTTAATGACAGAGAAGGCAAAAGCAAAAGTTCAAAGTATCATCGAGAAGTTGCTTCGCAGTGTCGCGACGCTATGATAATTATTCTTCCATTTTATAAAAACGTGGTGACAATTTTGAAATATTAAAGGACAGCATCTCAACACTAATCTTTAGTACCTCGACGCTATCTCCTGGGACTACATATGCTACTTTTCGTGAAATCAATCGGTAGTTCGACTCTAGAGGTCGTTTCAATGCATTTTCGATGTGAGAACTTAGATTTCATTGAGCATTCATGCTGGGGTTGATTGGGAAGCTTTGCTTGTGTTTGGAGGTGAAAATCACAAGCACGAAAGTCAACTCGGAGCCAGAGACAGGGAAGAATTGGACCTGGAGTTTTCTTTTCTCTCTTTATTATTCTAAAATTTGTTATATTGGGTTATTCCAAACTGAATTTGATGATGTATTTTGCCTAACCTCATTAGTTTTAAGGTATTGGATTGTTTTATGGAAGATTAATTATTGATTTTCATTCATTAATGCATATTAATTTCTTTCTTTCAAAATTCTAGCATTATTCTTTACATTTATCTGGCCAATAAATGTATTGCATGTTGTTTTACTACTTTATTCAAAAGAGAGGGTAGTAAAGTGAGACATTGTGGAGTTAGACGCATGTTTCTCTATGTGCGCGAGTGATAGGGGAGTGTGTGAGGTCTGAAATAGGGTTCTTTTATGTCACGTTTTATCTTCTTATGGTGAGACATCGTGCAGGGAGCTTTTAGCGAGGGCCAGTAGACATTGAGAGGGAGGAGCCCGAGTTTATAACCTTAGATTTAGGAAATTGTTAATTAAATGCATCTCTTGGGTTGAATTAGAAAGTTAATTGCATTGTCTACAAATGCCAACACCATAGAACTACTTGTCCCTTGATTTTCTTCTTTTTACGTGCCTATTAGCATTCTCATGTTATTCACTTACTAAATTAGACATGTTGTATGACCGTTCGTTTCCCTAGATAAAATTTGACAACTATTATTTTGGTATTAAGTAGATTAATAACCTGATTCTTAGAGAATGGTACTCGGTCTCTTAGACCATTTGTATTATAATTTGACCCCTGCACTTGCGAAAACACAATGAGTTGCAATCAGAATGCTCGTTGGATTAAAAAATTTACTCTTAGTTTGTAGTGGGTTATTTCATTTTCACAATTTGCAATGCATTAGTTTACTCTTGTTGGACTAAGACATTTCTTAATTTGCAGTGGGTTATTTCATTTCCACTGCTCATATTGTGTGAAAAATCTATTCGTACCCTAAAAAGATGCAAACATTGGGAGTTTGACCTTTTTTTTATTCATTTCAAGGGCTTATCTTTAAAATAATAGAAATTGAAATAAAGGTATAGAAGAGTGAAGAACACTTTAGGGGAAATTTGGATATAGAATTGAAGGAGAGAGATGAACAAAGTAATGAAAAGTACAAAAATTTAAAGAAAATAAGATTAGATTTAAATACCCATAAGAATTTCATTGATCCCTTGGGTATTTATAAAATAAAAGAGCACAAGATCTGTGACAAAAAATCAGGAATAAAATCTAAATAGAAATAGATAAAATATTTACAAAAATACTCAGATATATATGATATATTTAACACGCCCCCACAAACTTATGATCCTCAAGAGGGAGTCAAAAGTTTGGAAGAAAGGAAGCAGAAGCGATCAACTGTATAAGGCTTGGTGAATAGATTAGCAATCTAAGAAGCTGTAGGAATGTACTCCAGATGCATATCCTTGCAAACAACACGTTCATGAACAAAATGAAAATCAATCCTGACATGCTTGGTGCGAGCATGAAAAACTAGATTAGAAGCTTGTTGACTGGACGTCCGATTATCACACCACAGAGTAGAGTAGGCAGAGAGATACAAACAAATGTCCTTGCAGAGTTGGCATAACGAGAATAGCTCAGCAGTAGTAGTAGTAAGAGCCTGATACTTAGCCTCCATAAGAAGATCGAATAATGGTGGATTGTTTCTTGGCACACAAAGAAATGGGATTAGAACCCAAGAAACTTATATAACCTGTGGTAGAGCGTCGTTCGGCCATATCGCTAGCCCAATCAGAATTTGAAAAGACAAAAAGCTAGGAGTAAACATAGGACGAATATGAATCGCCCCCTTGACACAATGCAAGATACGTTTGACAACAACTATATCAAGAGAAGTTAGAGAGTGCATATATTGAAAAACTTTATTACAGCGAAACATATATTTGGTCGAGAGAAGGTAAGATACTATAGAGCACTAGTCATCTGACGATATAAATGGGCCTCAGAGGAAGAGTAAGAATGAGCCACAATAACAGAAGAAGGCTTAAGGGCACTAAAAGTAGCACAAGGATTGGGATCCTGGAGACCAAAGCCATGCAACAAGTCACAAACATACTTCATCTGAGTAATATGAAAATCAGACGAGGTAGGGTCAATCTCCAAGCCAAGAAAAAATTTGAGATTGCAAAGATCTGTCATGTCAAAAGTAGACTGCAACTACAAGATAAACTTGGCAATAGGATCATCTCCAATAAGAATGATATCATCAACATAGAGAAGCAAGTAGGTAACAAATGTGCCCACACAGCGAACAAATAACAAAGGATCAGTATGAGAAGCAACAAAATAAAAGACACTAGTAATGTGTGCAGTAAAACACCCAAACCAAGCATGAGACGCCTGTTTCAACCCATTTAGAGATGTTTAGACGACAGACATGCTCTGGAAACTGAGAATCAACAAGTCATTGAGGCTCATGTATACTTGATAACTCTCCAAAGAGGGATATTTGCATTCTTTTATGGTGCTTTCTAGCATTTTTTTTGATAAAGTATTTATGCTTTGTTAATAAACTTGCTAGGTTTACCTTTGTTTTGCATTTAGAACTCTTGAGCATTTCCATATTGTTAAGTTATTCTATTTGAAATATAGATTACTTGTGGTGAAACAACACTTGGAGTAAGATTGAGCAAGTAAAGGTACTAATGCAAACAAACAACTCCTAGCACTAGATACTTTTGACTCAAGACATTTAAAAAGTCTAATACTAATTGCTTAAGAATTCACACAAGAAAAATCAATTAATAAACCAAACCTAAAGTAACTCTAGGAAACGTGCATGAAAACTAAACTAACAACGTAACAATGCAAAACCTATTGAAAAGCAACACAATAATAATAAACTAAAAAATTCACAAGATAAGTGGGTTGAGTTGGGAGGTATAAGCGTGAGGTGTATAGGCAATGGATTGGGGTGAAATTAGTGGCAAATGAAAGGTATGAGGATGAGAAGTAAGGGGTTAGTGATGCAACTTACTTTAGAGGGTGTACGGGGGATGCACTCAAGTGGAATGGTAGTTGCTACAAAAAGAAATTGTTATCGGCAATAGGGGGTGGAAAATCACTTCTTGGACCCTTGGTGGCCAAATTCTTCATTAAAAATTCATTGAACAACTAAATAGCAAGTTAGTATAACAAAAATAAACGATATTTACCAAAATAGGGTTGGAAAAACTGCCAAAGGTATTTTCCAAGTAATTCCCATTTTTCTAAATCCAAATATGGAAAGTTTGTATGGCAAACAACACTTACTCTATTGATGCTAACTTTTGACTTAGAGCGTGGATTCATATGTGCTTTATACAGTTAAAAAGCTAACTTAAAGAGCTTCCGTTTGATGCCTAATTTGACTATATTTGAATCAATGAGCACAAAGATATCTTCAATTGATTTAAAGTAATTGCAGATTCACCTTTGACAGTTTTGTGCAATCAGGTAGTGTGCACTCAAAATACAATAACTTTTTCTACAGTAGTTAAAATAACTCAAAACAGGTATGGTTGGAAAGCGAATTCAATAAGCTTTAATTTGATACATGATTTGGATAATTTTGGAGTTGGGAGTAGGAAAAAAAGTCTACGAATTTGGGTTATAATTCTGATATTCTGCAAGCTTCTTCCAACTGTTGAGGTTTGAACGAAGGGCTTCTCCTCTTGGGTTTATGGTTTGGTTCAGAGGACAAAACATCTTGTAAAGAGTTTACATTGTGAGATAAGCAATAAATGAATATGTAAGGCCTTCGAAGTAAAGTTTATCCCCAAACACAAGCAAGAAAAGAGATTAGTAATCACAACAGAAGACTTGTAGACTCTAGAATGAAATTTTGGTATTTTTGGATATAAAGACAGAAAACTTAACATTAACCGACCTAGAGCCAAAGCTCTAATACCAAATGATACATGCAAAGGTCCTTGAAAGTGGTTAGCCAAGTAAGCCTTCATGATCAAGGCACTAAAGTTCAACCCAAAGACAAACTTACTAAGAAAAACTTTAGTGGGACTCGATTTTAGAAACTCCTTGGTAATGCGAACCTTTAGACAATCAAAGGCACAAAAGCTCGAAGTCAGTTAAACAAACCTATAGGAAGGTTAGGGCCCTTTACCTTTGAAGATTTAGTAAAGGCCAAGGAGGAAGACATCTTGAATGCTTTCACATTATTCACAAACTCATTTACTCCAAGGAAGAAATGATCCACAAGTTTGGTGACCAACCAATCTTGAATGTTTCTTTACAAGCAACACACAACAGGGTCTCGGAAGGGGCGGGTTCAATTGCATAAGCAAATTGACAAGTCTTTTTGCAAAGAAAAGAACTTCAAATTTCATTCATCCAAAACTAAGAATTTTAAAATACAAGGGTGCTTGAATTTTAAAGAGGCCAAGGAAATTCGAAAATAGGAAAAATAAAATAAAATCTAACTATTTTCCTGAAAGGTGTATCAACATACATGTGCAGTGGATTAGGATCTAAAACACTCTAACTAGCTCAAATGATTAAGGAAAA
>JAOANK020851568.1:0-22509 GCA_026257165.2 Telfairia occidentalis | reverse complement strand
TCTTCGTTTATTGGATTTATAGAGTTATAAAAGATTCAATAACAACTTTACTGAATAACATCAATAACAACTTTATTCACAATAGAATGTGTTTACAAGTCATTCAAGTTTTAGGACATACACACCCACAAGGGTATCTCTAGCTGCTGGTTATACGAAGAAGATGATGTGAATTCTTGGGGACCCTGCAAAACATTCTTTGTATTAGCATAAGAAAAATTCTCATGATTTCTCAAACTTGGATGATAATGTGTTGGTAGCAGGGATTGCTTGTTGGAGTATTGGTTGTGCATCAGACCTCCTCTGTATCCTTGATTTCTATTCACATAATTAACTTGTTCGACATCTAAGTTTTCCCAAGTTGGATGCGTTTGACACGCTACCATGGCTACAAAGGACTGTGACTTTCCTGGAATATACAAATTATTAAGAGCCTTAGTTAATGAAGTCATTTGTGCTTTTAGAGCACTTACCCCATCGACTTCATGAAATCCTAGAATTCTAGCAACAACCCTCTCAGTAGGCCAATGGTAGCTCGTGGCAATAATGTCCTCAATTATTGTGCTGGCCAGCTCAACAATTTTTGAAAATAATGAACTACCTGCAGCTGCATCCAAATAGATTTAGTAGCACTAGTTAGCCCATCTAAAAATTGAATTTTCAACCAATCAGGAAAACCATGCGGAGGACATTTATATAATAGGTCCTTATAGCGCTCAGGTGCTTCAAACAATTGTTCTGATTCGTGTAGCCTGAAAGCATTGATCTCTGCTCTAAGCTTCTAAGTTTTTTAGGGTAGGAAAAATTTACTCAAGAATGTCTGGGCTAGCTCATCGCAGGTGGTGATGTTGTCAGCTGGAAGTGTTTTGAATTAATTTTTAGTTCGGTCCTGCAAAGAAAATGGAAACAACCTTAACCTAATAGCATCAGAAGATACACCATTGATTTTTACCATGCTACAGTTTTTCAAGAAATAACGGATGGGTTTATGTGGGTCCTCAATGGCCAAGCCTCTGAATGCTCCTTCATGAACCATCTAGATCAATCCCAGTTTAAGCTCGAAATTGCATGTTGCAATTGGTGTTTGCGTAATTCCTGGTTGAGCTATGGGAATAGCCGGTTGGAAATGATCATGAATTGCTCTCTGTTCTACCTATTGCTCCTCTATGATTACCAGTTTACTCATGTTTTTCCGAAGATTCCTTCTCAAAGTTCTTTCGATTTCAGGATTTAAGGGTACTAAGTTAGCTGCACGATTTCTGCGCATGCACCAAAATAACTAACGATAAAAATTATCGCGAATAGAAAATAAAAGAAAAGCAAACTAAAATAAAATACACCATAGATTAAGATTGTACTAAAATCTCTTGAAAATAAGAAATCAAGTCGCTGATTCCCCGGCAACGGCGCCAAAAAAATTGATCCCTTTCCACTACGATACTGCAAGTGTGCATGTCAAATTGTAATATAAAACAGTCCTAAAGTCGAGTATCGTCCTCTGAGAATCGGGTTATAAATTTTCTTAGTTTCCAATCAATTATTCAAATTTTATGTGCAGATTTTTTGGTTAAATTTAGTCATGAACTTAACATAAAAACACTAAAAATTGCACGCTTAGGGAGAAAAATTTTAAGATAAGGGAATCCTAGAGTGTTGGGTTCTTTTTAAGCTAATTTGACTTATTAAACAGTTTTAGGTCTCTTTAGATGCTAAAATCCTAGGCTTAGAAGTTCTCATAAATTAAGGTTTTCTTTCTCAAGTTCACCTAACCTCACCTTCAATTAACAATTCAATTTCTTGCAATTGTTAAGAAAATATGGCAATTAGATTGATTCTAAAGTTTGCCTCTATTTAAACCTACCACTTTCATGCATAAGTTTGAAAGGTCTAGCATTCAACTCCTAACTATTGTTTTTCAAGCTAAAGCAATAGCACAAAATTTATTCAATGTTTTCATGCAAGAATATCAATGAGTTACTCATATACTAGGAGGATTTAGCAATAAAAATTTCAACTATAAAATAAATCAACATATCAAATTAAACTTAAAAAGTATAACATCCTAAGATTACAAGGTTTTTAGCCACACATTGGCTCTAAAATCTTACAAATTTAATGTTCAAAACATTAGCAAAAGTGAGGATAAGAAGAAAGAAAAACTCTCGAATCATCTCGACGTCATCTCCTCCATCAAGCCGCTCTATGTGCCCTTAGTTTTCACTCATGAACACCTGGAATAACTCTTCTTCGTTCAGAACCTTGGAAATCGACCTTCTCTCTCTCTCTCAGAATTTTTCTCTCCAAAAACGGCCTCCCTTTAACCTAAAACATAAGGTTGCTTAAATAGAAATCGCCGTAGCGTCGAGACACTTTGTAATAGCGTTGAGGCGCTGCGCTCCATATTTACCATACTGCCACCGTGTTTTTAAAGAGGGCAAAAAATATCCGAAGTTGCATCTCAACACTATAGCATAGGGTCTTGATACTGCATCGAAACTTCACATTCTACTTGCTCAATTTGTAGTAGCGTTGAGATGCTACTTCTCCAACTTCTCAACGCTGATGCCTTCTGCCTTCTGATTACTGGTTGGGTGTCTCAACACTGTCCTCTAGCATTGAGACGCTAGCTCTCGGGTAGTTCGTTCATTCTTCTCATGCCTTTGCCAATTTTTGGATTCTTTTGGCTCACTTTTCGTCCCGAACAACCTCGATTACATCATTTCTCCTAGACTGCTCGGTTTCTACATAATTTCACAAATAAAAGCATCCAAATATACTTATAAAACACAGAATCTCAGAATTAGAAGCCCTAAAATAGCACTGTTTGAGTGTTATCATTGACCACAAAAGCTCCTCCCATGGGTTAGACGATGACCCATGACTGGATCCCATCTTTGATAGCCTAAATGCTACCCACCTGATCTTTTTGCCAAAATTTTAAAATATGTGTAGGTCAATAATATTGAGTTCCTGTGTCTTTTTTATTTTGGATAGTGGCACTCACTTCATTTCTAAGTTTTGGTAGAGTGGGTAAAATGTCGCAGACACAGAGAGTTAAGCTTTAGTACCATTTCCCATCTCCAAATAGATAGCCAAACAAAACAAATTAACCAAATTTTGGAAGAGATGTTGAAACTTTTTTTTTTTTTGAAAAGCGTTCGGATTGATGTAAGGGGGGTAATAGTAATAATAAGGTTTAAATCTCATTTATTTCTTGAGTTTTCAACTTTGTTCTATTTTGGTTCTTAAACTTTTTTATTCTATTTTGGTCCTTAAACTTTCAAAATGTGTATTGTAATCTCTAAATGTATAAAAAATAATCATCATTGTCCTTGGTATAATTTTGCCATCTAATTTTTATTTGTCTATGCTTGTCTTCAATTTATATGACTTAAATGCATGCTCACATTAATATATTTATTCATATATTTGAAGTTATATTATTAATTTGTTAAAAATAAAATAAAGTCAAGGACCATAATAGTTACTTTTTTAAACATCAAGGACCAAAATAGACATTTTGAAAGTTGAGCAACTAAAATAAAATAAATCTGAAACTTCAAGGACCAAAATGAATATTTTAAAAGTTTATGGACCAAAATAGAACAACTTGAAAGTTTAGAGATTAAAATAAGGTTTAAACCTAATAATAATTAAAATCCAAATTTAAGTTAAAACATAGTTTAATAATAGAATTAAAGTTCTATCCAGACATAACTTAACAGTTAAGGAATATTTTATTGTTAAAATGTGAATTTATCGAAAGTTAGCTTAGAAAGTAAGGAAAAGTAACTAATAAACAAAATGAAATAAAAATAAGAGAGGTAGTTGGGGTTTACATAAAAAAAGAATTAAAAAAACCGAATATTGGTATGCAATTTGAAAAAAATTATTTAGTGAAACATTTATTATATTAACATTTTCTTAAGAAAATTGATTGATTAAATACTTTCTTTTTAAATGTTATTTTATCTATTGTAGAAATTCAATAGGGGTAAAATTTTAAAATGCACTTTTAATTAATCCAAAGTACTTTTTTATCCAACTTAAACATTTGAAATCTAACATTATTTTTAGTTATTCACAACTACTCTAAAAGATATGTCAAGCTCACACTATGTTGGTGGTGTGCAAGAACCCTCTCTCTCGTATAGTCTCTTTCTTTCCTTAAAATTAAAGTTATTAAACCTTCAGTCTTTCTCTCTTCATCTTAATCTTTATACATTTTTTTTTGTTGTCTCTCCCTCTCTCCATATAGAGAAATTATTGGAGTAGGCGGTCACAATATAGGTGACAATTTTACATCATTAGATTTATAAGAGAAAAATCGTAAAAAGCACCTCGAATTTGTATCTAGTACAGTTACTATGAGGCGCAAAAATATTCGAATCTAAATCCAATGGTTATTAAAAGACAGTCACATTGAATAATATTGAACTAAAGAAATGAGAGAAAAAAAGTTTCCATTAATTCAACTCTAATTACAAAAAAGTATTGTCTAAATATAAATACAATGAAAGGGGAGAATTAACTAAGTAACTACTTAACCATAAGTCACAACTAACCACAGTTATGATAACTATACATATTATGTAATACTCTCCCTCAAGATAGAGAGTGTAGATCAATAACGCTCATCTTGAACATGGGATCACGTAAAGCAACAAAATTTAAGGATTTGGTAAACATATCAGCAAGTTGTGCTATGGTCCAAACTAGAAGAAACGTAAGAAAACCATCCAAAATTTTATCACAAACGAAATAATAATCTCAATGTGTTTAATTCATTCATGAAATGTGGAGTTCAAAGCAATCGATAAAGCAGCTTGATTATCACAATACACAACTGTCAGTGGAGTAAAATTGATTTAAAAATCAGTTAGTAACTGAGTGACCCAAACTAGCTCACTGTGGCTGCAGCAAGGGCTCGATACTCCACTTTAGCTGAAGAACAAGACATCGTGGTTTGTTACTTTGATTTCAATATCAAAGATGTATGCAAAAAAAAATGCAAAATCCAGATCGGTGAATATCTACACAAACGTCCCAATCAGCATCAGCAAATGCTTTCAACTGGAAAGAGGAAGACACCAAAGAAGAACCCCCTGACCCAGCACACCCTTAGGTAATTGGGTCGAATCCCAAGGGAACTATGAGAATTAATTTCTCAATACTAATAAATAAAATTAAAAAGGGAGATTTTTATGAATCCGAGAATTAAGCTAAATTAAACAAAGTAATAAAAACCAAAATAATAATTTAAATTAATGGGAGTATATTTTACCGAATATCTAATCCAAAGGTGAATTTTTCATCCAAATGTAATTTCATCGTAGGTTTAAATGATAATTTTCAATTCAAGACCTTAGTCTAACTTGACACGATAGTGTGCCAAGTATGAATTCTTCTAAATTCATTGACTCAAACCCAGCATCCAAATCAATTTTTATCAATAAATTAATTGGGCGCGATAGCGTTCCATATCAATTGAAAGATAGGAGTAAACACATTGAGATGACTAATCAATTGATATAGCTACAATTTAATCAATTTTGTTTCTTTAATTCCCTAAAGTCTATTATGCAAGCTATATAAAAAGAAATAGCCACAATTACATATATAAGTCAACTCTTTGCTATTTAAATTGCAATCATTTGTAATAACTAGGGTTACAAATTCAATGATAGTGATAGAAAAATTAAAATTAAAATTAAGGTGTCAATTTAATTAATAACAATCTTTCAGGAAAGAAAATGAGAACAGGAAATAAAAAATTCTCGAAATTGAAGAAAACTCTAAAAAGGGATCAATGCCTCACAAGGTTTACAATTGGAATTGGAATCAACTATCCTTTGAATTAGAAACAAGAAATTAGTCACTCATGGTGACTAAGATCGAGCTTTGATAGAAAGGAGAAGATGCGCGAAGAAACTCAAAATGGATTACTCTCTCTTTTGGTGTCTTTTCTACAATGCCAAAGCCTTACTTTTATAGGCCAAGAACTCACTAAAAATAGTCTAACTACCAAAAATAAACTTTCAGAAAAGAAAAGAGTTTTGACTAAGAGGTTCCAAGAAAAGTGGAAGGAGTTCCAACAAATTTTGACGGTCAAATAACATCTAAGATATATTATTTTTCTCCAAAATTGTCGGACGTGGTCACGCCTTATTGCAAAAAATCTTTTGTATAGACCTCTTTCTCCCAAAAAAACGAGCTTTAAAGTTGAATTCTGCTAAATCTCTGGTAGTTCATCACCTGAATCAAATTAATCATAATTCTCATAATTTAGCACAAAATCTATTTAGAATACAAAGGAATTCAACATAAGAAATGACTAAATTTACAACCTATCAGACATCCAAAAGCACGTAAAGAACCATAATCAACATTAGTGCTATACAAAACAGCAAAAGAGGATGCATTAGACAGCAAATTCATGGGAGGGTGCAATTGATGCAAAATGCAGTAGTGAGTATGCAATTGCCCCAAGATTTCATAGGAAGTTTAGACTGAAAATAGAGTGCATGAGACACATTTAATAGATGTTAATGCTAACGCTTTACCACAAAATTCTGTTGCAGCCTATGGACACAGGAAAATTGATCCAAAGTATCCTTAGAAGCAAAAAAAAAAATCTATGAATGCAACCTCAATGAGCATTATCTAACCGAAACGACTTAATGATCTTAGAAAACTGAGTTTCAACCATTCTAAAAAATTGAGGTACAATACTCAACGCATCAGATTTAATTTTCATGAGGTAGACCTAGGTAAATCTAGGGCAATCATAAAATAGAGTAAAAAAGCAAGAATATCCAGCATATGTTGGTGTACGAAATGGACCTCAAATGTCGCAGTGAACAATATCAAAAACAAATGCCGCAACCCGATTATGATATTCAAAAGAAAGACGACGTTGCTTAGCAAGTTGACACACATGACATAAAGTGGAATGCAAATGATGCAAATGTTTGTCAGAAAACCCAAAGTATCTTTTAAAACAACAAATTGTGAGAAGATTGTGCCAAGTTTCAATCAAAACTTTGCAAACCAATGCATTCTGTACAGCAAGACTGGCAGAAACAAAAGAAGCAATCTGCGAGTTGAGAGAATATAGGCCATCAACACACCTAGCCTTGCCAATTGTCTCCAATCTTAACTTGTCTTGAAGGACACATGAATTACTGGAGAATTCAATCGCAAATTCACCATTTTAAAGGAACACACTCACATATAAGAGATTGAAAGTGAACTCTGGAATAAAGAGAACATCACGCAGAGTTAAATCCTCAGAAATGCAAATATCACGAAGAAACTCAACTAATACTCGAGAACATGTGGAAAGTACAATATTGATGTTAGATACCTTTCATAAATTCAAGAAAAGATCCTTGGAGTAACAAATATGACTAGATGCCCCTGAATCGATGATCCATGAATTCGGATTACAATCAATAACTAAAGAAAAATTGAACAACATGTACCTATCGTGTGAGATATTGAAGGAGCATGGAGACCAGCCTCTGTTTTCTAAGTATTTAAATGGGATTAAAGAAGACCAATCAGCTAACCATATTGATTTGAATTAAAGCTGGTAAAGAAAGAAGATTGAGCTGGAGTAACATTAGCTTGGATAGCAGAAGAATCTTTTTGATCTAAAACTTGATTGGTAATAGCAGGGGACTCATTCACAGAGCTCCATTGAGTCCAAGTATTGTTGTTATTAAACTTATAGCTCGATGGATAGCCATGAAGTTTACAACGGTAGTCAATCACATGCCCTTTTATACCACAATCTTGCAAATGAGCGTTGTCCATCTTTCTTGTGAAAATGATCTCCATTAGACTTTCATGAGGAGTTCGAGGCAAACAAAGGCATCGATTCAGCCGTTGGTGTTTTTCTTGAACAATCAAGGAAAAACGCGATTGATCGGAGGAATTGGATCCATTAACAAAATTTAAGCCCTAACCGTAGTATACGACTCATTCAAACCCATAAGGAAAATTATTACATACTCACAATGGAGATGATCAACAAGCAATTTAACACCTCCACATATACAAATGTTCGATGGGTGATATTCATTAAGTTCCTACCAAATTGTCTTTAGACGTGTGTAATAGACTTTGACAGAGAGAGTTCCTTGAATGGTAGTGACCAACTCTTTACAAAGCTGAAAAATTTGAGGTCCATTACTCTATTGGAACCTCTCTTTAAGTAGTTCATCTCACACTTTCTTAGCAGATCCAGCATAAACAATGCTCGCAGCAATCTCTTTAGACATAGAGCTCATAATCCACGATGTAATAATATCGTTATTGCACTTCCATGTGGCAAGGAGATTTCGTCTAGTTTAGAAATGCTTTCATCAACAAACGAAGTTTATTCTTACCTGAAATGGCAATCATCATAGAGCAACTTGAAGAATTATATTTTGTATTCAATGTTCCAACTCTCACCCCACATTCTTGAACTAAAGAAAAAAAACATCTCTTTCTCCGTATAACCTTGAGTATCTCTCTAAAATGAAGGTTGTTAGTATGCTCTTTAATTTATAGGTCTCCAAAACCACATTCGTACCACCTTTAAGGGTCATTTGAATTGAGGTTTGATAGGATGACCATGATGTATGATCGTATGGCAACACTAGAGGAGGGTGAATAGGGTTGTTTAAAAAATTAAAACTGTTTTTTGATAAATTTAGACATAAATAATATAATTAAAAATTAATCTAATCAACAAAGTAATTCGGTAGTGGAAATTTAAAAAGTATAGAGAGAAGAATGACTCCAGAAATTTTTATAGTGGTTTGGAAATTCCTACTCCACTCCCCAAGACTCTTTCTTGGATATTTTACTGCAACAGCTCTCTTACGGGTGAGAAACAAACCGTTCGATCACTCTTTTTACGGTGAAAGAGTAGACCTCCTACCGATCCTTTTGTAGGTTCAAGATCCAACCTATACTGATCTTTTTACGAGGTTCAAGATCAAACTACTACCGATCTTTTTAACGGGTTCAGGATCAAATCATTACAAATCCTTTTTCGGGTTCAGGATTAAACCACTCTCACAATCTCAAGGTGCTCCCACACCTTATTACAAAAATTCAAATTAAAGTAATGAAATTTGAAACACAAAAAATGAAAAAAAAAAAAAAAAAAAAACTTTCACAACAGTAGATACACACAATTTGCACTCAAAATAATAATCTAATCTCTAAAAAAAAATCTCTAATACAAAATAACACTTTGAACTTTGGAGAGAATTAGCAATAGAGGCTTAGGAGAGAAAAAATTCAGCAAGAATGGTTTTGATTTGGAAAAGAAAGATTGTTAAAATTTATAGGATAATTTTAGATTAAAAAAATATCAAAATTGAAATTAATTTGTCCATTAGATCAAGGTTAAGAGGATGAATGGTTGTGATTAAAATGATGGAAAAGGAAGGCATAATGGCTAGTTTTTTTTTTCAAAAAAATGGAAAGAAAATGGAAGCATAAAAGTGTTGGGTAGGACTCAAACTCGTGCTGGAACGGCGATAAACATTTGCGTCCCGCACGTGTCAAGGTTTCTAACTTCAGCTCAATTTTCTTTTGATCATAACTTATTCATCTGACGTTCAATTTGAGCGATTCAAAATGCATTGAAATCGTCTTTTCGAGCTCTACGCTATGAACACTTAAAAACACTAATCATCAATAAATTTCAACTATTTGTTATTATCAAAATATATAGTATGATTGAAGTTCATAAAACTAACACATGACTAATAGATATCTTAGAATAAAATGTGGGGAAATATGATATTTGGAAATCAAATATGACGGTATTTTGTATTGTATCATTGAGAATGTTATCAAATGCTTATGAAAATAAATAATATTTAAGTGTTTGTTTTGTGATTTATTTGCATAATATTGTGAAATTAATTATAAAAATATCATTTATTTGAATAAACATTTGATAACATTCTCATGAGTCATGATGCACTACCAAACACAACTATCTTTGCTTTTCCAAACATCATATTCCCCTATATTTTATTCCAAGACAACTATTAGTCATGGTCATCCAACCAAACCTTAAATCAAAAGGACTCCCATGAATTATAAGAATTAGGTTTCGGAAACCTATAAATTCAAAAGCATGTATTAATTATTTTTTAATTAACTTTCATCTGTTCGTTTAGTTAATGTTTCACAATTAATGGTGGAACACATTAACTAAATGGACTAATTAATCAAAATTAATTAAAAATAATAATTTATATAATTTGATTGATTTCAAATAATTCATCAATAATTTTTAATTAAAAAATTAAATATGATTGAAAATTAATATCTTTTATTAAATTATTTAATTGAATAATTTTAACATATTTTACTATTAGTTAATTGACTTATATATTTTTCTAAATGGGTTTAATGAATGATTAATTCCATCGATTTAATATATTTAGTTGATATATTTGTGAACTACTTAACATTTATTAGTGGAATATTTAATTATATGAGTATTAAATGAAAATTAATTATTTGATACATATTTTTTTTAATTTTAATATAATTTTATCAAATATAAATTTAATGTAAACATATTTAAAAAAAAAAAATAAGTAGATATTATAAACAATTATAAGAGATATATAAAAAGTGAAGGAAACAAAAATAAAAAAGAGAAATAAAGAGTAGAAAATTCATAAGCATAAGAGAAGATCCGCACATTTGTGAGGGTGGGCGTCTGAAATGCCAAGGAAAGGATTATTTCCTTTCCCATAATTACTTTATCTTCAAACAAATAAGGTGATAATAAATCATTCCCTTCAATATCCCTACCTCCTCTTTTTATATATATATTGACATAAAACTTCATCTTTTTTTGTGCTCTTTATTGTTGTCCAGCACCAATATTTTCATCACAAAATCTTGCTATCATGGCTTCTTTAAATCTCACTAACGTTGCAGAGGAAATTCCTATAATTTCGCTTGCTGAGACTGATGACGAAGCAAGTTGCAACAGAGCTGAGATTAGAAAGAAGATCGTCGAAGCTTGTGAGGAATGGGGCATTTTCCAGGTTGTCGACCACGGGGTTGACCGGAAACTTATCTCTAATATGACCCGTCTTGCCGGATACTTCTTTGACATGTCGCCCCAAGACAAGCTCTGTTTCGATATGTCCGGTGGTAACAAGGGCGGTTTCCTCGTCACCACCCACTTAAAGGTAACATGATAAAGAACAAAAAGACGACTAGAATTTTATTGAATATAATCTAATAGCTTATTTATATCCATCATTTTAAGGAATTGTGTCTATTTAGTCATTTATAAATTTGTATTAGATTATGAGGAAATGATTGAAAATTCAGGTAAAGTACAAAGACATATGTGTAATTTAAATAATCACAGTTTGGAATATACTGTAAATCTAATTCAAATAAGACAATGTAAACCTCTAATAGGCACCATATAATAATCTGAAAGCATTGGTGAAAGCTAGAACAAAATGTGATGGATTATTGTGGATGAATTTGTAGGGAGAAGCAGAAGAAGATTGGCGTGAAACTTTTACATTCTTTTCATACCCAATCAAAAACCGAAACTACTCGTTGTGGCCAAAGAAGCCAGAAGGGTGGATAAAGGCAACGGAGGAGTATGGGGAGAAACTGATTGGTTTGGCTTTTAAGCTGTTGGAGGTGTTGTCTGAAGCCATGGATTTAGAGAAGGAAGCGATGGTCAAAGCCTGTTTGGACATCGACCAGAAGATCTTGGTCAACTTCTACCCCAAATGTCCAGACTCCGATTTTACTCCCCGCCTCCAGCGTCACACTGACCCCGGAACCATAACCATATTACTACAGGTACGGATTCAAATATATATACGTCAATATCTTAGTAAAAATTAAAATTTCGACCTTCATAGCATCCGTCCATCCATATTTATGATTTATCGTATAAATATTGATGCAACATAAAAATTCAAAAAAGTAGGTTAAATTACAAATTTAATTTCTATAATTTAGATGGACATAGTTTCAATTTGGTCCCTCTATAGTTTTAAAGTTTCAATTTAGCTCTTATGTGGTATGAGTTTAGTTTCAATTTAGTTCTTTTAGTTTTACAAGTTTCATTTTGGTCCGTATGATAAAGTTAAACACTCATAAATCAATCCTTTTTGTTACTATAAGAATGTTTTACAAGATACTAAGTTGATGTTTTCCTTATCTTACTAATATGTTAGTCGACTACATTAAGATTTTGTGTTCGAATAAAAGATATGCAAAAATATGAGTTTTTTTTAAGGTAAATTAAAGACAATTTAGAATTGATATGTGAAGTTTAGCCAAACTTAAAAGTTAAGACTTTTACAGCTATATAGAACAAATTAAGAGACTAAACCAAAACTACATAAATTAAATTGAAGTGCCAACCTAAATGTAGCTCAATTGATTAAGTTATAGTTCCCCGACCAAAAGGTCATAGACTTTGAATCGAAAGAAAAAAATTAATATCAATAATATAACTGGAAATATTAAGATTTATACTGTGTTTAAAAAGTAGAGATGTAAGCGAGTCCAATCAGTTCTTGATTCTACAATTTATTTCTTTTTTCATTTTTTTTTTAAAGTAAATATGAGTAAGCTTGGCGATTCAGCAAAATCAATGCTTGATTGAAGTTTTTTTTTTTTTTTTTGGAATAAGTAAAGAGAATCAATAACAATTAAAAGAATGGAAGATCCCACAGCTCGGGATCAAAGCAAAGCGCACAGAAACAACGAACAACACAATCAAATACGACAAGTAAAAGAACTCAATGGTAGAAAGAAAACTAAAGTTACTCAAACAGATCCCAAGGCGTAGTCATTGACCCTACCTCTCGAACACAACGCCAAGAGTAACATCTATTAAAGGTCTCATTCCGAATGTTATGCAAAATCACACTTGGTGGCTGGGATAAATTTCCATGGAGCCGACTATTTCTCTCTGTCCAAATATGATAAATAGAAGCACACCAAACCACACGTCATACTCTACGACGTAAAGCAAAACCTCTACTAAAGTGAGAGATCCAGCGTAACTCTGTATCCCAAAAGGCAATCTGATGTGAGGACTCATTCCAATGCAACACCCCTCTCCATACTTGAAGACTAAACGGGTAAGAAAAGAATAAATGATCACGTGATTCGTGTGCAGTCCTACATAACAAGCAGAAAGTTAGAATGGAAGACCCCCACCTTAGCAACATGTCACGAGTATATAGCCTATCCCGAATCGCAAGCCAACTTATAAAAGCATGTTGAGAATATGACCCCCAAACCAACAAAGATGAAACCAAAACACTCTATAGGTCGAGTAGGCCGCAGTACGTTATAGGCACTAGCCACAGAAAAAATACAGTAGGAGAAGGAATCTAAAAGGGATGATCCAACAAACGAACAAAAGACCTCAACCTATCACGTAAGCCCAAAATTGCACGCCAACACCAAGAGGACCTAGGAGACAACTGACCTTCCATAATGTGACAACCACATAAAAGATTAGTCTCCACCCAAACTACCCACAGAGAGCCCGAACGTATAAGAAGAAGCAAGCTTCATAACTGCAGCAGAGTTCCACGACGTAAAATGACGGAGACCTAAGCCACCCTCATGAAATGATAAACAAACTTCTGACCAGGCAACTTAAGCCTCATTTACCTCATCCACCCGACCCTTCCATAAGAAAGAACGAAGTAAAGGATGAATAATACGCTTAGGCAAAACAAAGACAGTGGTCCAATAAACCTGAAAGCTTTGCAATACAGACCGAATAAGCTGTAACCGTCCCCCATAAGACAAGGATGACGCAGCCCACAAATGGATTGCCACAATACGATCAATTCACCAAAATCAGTACTTGAATCACACAATTTAAATTTAAATGACAAAAATAAATGTCAATAAATGTCAATGGCTCGAATTTTGAATCCCATGCCAAAATCGGTTTGAAATATTCACATTTATTTTAGTCATTTTCTTCTCATCTATGATGAATCATAAATATCAATATTGAATCACATATACCAAAATCAGAACTTGACTGTCGGGCTGAGTTTTTTTATTTGATTAATTTTGAATCTTTTTTAATTCACTAACCTATATTATTTATATTCTATTAATGGAAATAAAGTCACATATATGTGGTTTATTATGAATCACGTATACCAAAATAGTGCTCGACTATAGGGCTGGGATTTGTTAATAGATTACTTTGTTGCATTTTTTTATTGACTTACCTAAATGATTTACACTCTATTGATAGAAATAGAGTTACATATTTATGTGATTTATTATGAATCACATATCCGAAAATCAATGCTTATATGCATGACTAGAATTTTGAGTATTTTTTTTTTGTGATTTATTGAATCACATATTTTGATTGACTTACCAAAATGGTCAGTGACTAAATCGAATGTATGTACATAAAATGAAAAAATAAAAAGTCGGTTTGGTTTGGATTGGATGACCCAAGCCCAAGCCAAACTGAGTAGGCTCGGTTTGGAGATTGTTAAACCCTAACTTGCCAACCAAAGCCAAGTCGAAACGATCTATCTTCGGTTTTGATTGCGGTTGATTAGATTTAGCTTGCACCCGTATTAAAATGTGTAAAGTACTGTTTTTTAGAGTATTTTTTTTTTTTGTTAATAACCTTAGTTCATTGAACCAAATTGAAATTAAACCCATACTATATAAGAACTAAATTGAAACTTTAAAACTATATAGGACCAAATTAAAACTATGTCCATCTAAATTATAGAAATGAAATTTGTAATTTAACCTATTTTTTTTAATTTTTATGTTCCCACAATATTTATACGATAAATTAGTCCTTTTTGTTACCATAAGAATGTTTTACATGATACTAAGTTGATGTTTTTCTTTTTTTACTAACCTGTTGGTTGACTATATTAAAATTTTGCGTTGAATAAAGGTTATGCAAAATTTTGTGAGTTTGAGACTAAACCAAAACTATAGAAATTAAATTGAAGCGCTAACTTAAATATAGTTTAACTAGTTAAGTTACAGCTCCTCGGCCAAAAGATCGTGGGCTTGAATCGCAAATCCCACATGTTGTTTGACTTAAATAATAATAATAATAATAATAATAATAATGCATTAAAGCTTTCAAAATCGATCCTAGACCAAAATAAAAATTTAACTTAAGAAATATCAACAATATCAATAATATATCCAACCGAGAACAAAAGGTCGTGGTTTCAAATCCCCACCATAAAATATTGCTGAATTCAAAAGAAAAAAAAAATCAATAATATAAATGTAAATATTAAGATCTATAATGTGTTTAAAAAATAGGGGTGTAAGTGGGTCGGGTCGAGTTCTCGATTCTACAATTTTTCTCTTTAAAAAAAATATATATATATGGCTAACCTTAGCAGTTTACCAAAATCAATGCTTGATTGAAGTTATTAACCTTAGATTAATGTCAAAGACTTTTCTTTTTATTTAAATGACAGAAATAAATGTGCGAAAATGCCAATAGCTAAAATTTTGAATCCATACGAAAATGAGTGTTTGAAATATTGACATTTCTTTTAGTTATTTTATTTCCATCTATGATCAGTCATAAACATAAATCTTGAATCACATATACCAAAATCAAAACTTGACTGTAGAGTTGAGATTTTGTATTTGATACAATTTAAGTCTTTTTTTTATTGACTAACCTAAATTATCTATATGCTATCAATAGAAATAGAGTCACATATTGATGTGATTTATTATGAATCACATATACCAAAATCAGTGCTTGAGTACAGGATTGGGATTTTTTAATATATTAATTTGGAGTATTTTTTTATTGACTTACCTAAATGATTTATATTCTAGTGATAGAAATAGAGTTACATAATTATGTGATTTATTATGAATTACATATACTACAATAGCGCTTAATTGCACGGTTGGAAGTTTTAATCTTTTTTGTGATTTATTGAAACACATATGTTGAATGAGAAATTTAGGCAAATCAAAAAACATCACGTGTCGTTTTAGTAGCCGCCAATCGGTCCGACCAAATTAAAATCAGGATGCGGTCCATGATCAAATGACAACTTTGCAAAAAAATCCGAATTAGTTTGAAATAAACTGGGTTAGGTTCGAGAAATGCAAATCCATTAAAATAGTTGGGTCGAAAACTTAAATTTATCTTAAGCCCATTTTTGGAAAATTGGGTCTAAAAAAAGCATCAGGCCCAAATCTCAAATAACCCCAAGTCCAAAGAATGAGCTCAAATCCAACTAGGTCTAAGCTCGCATAAAGGTTGTGAAAAACTCTATAAATAGAGAAATCACCTTTTCATTTAGGGGGTCATAGAATTTACTCCTAGAAGATTGAAAACTCCCTAAAGACTTGAAGCTCTCGAAGATTAGAAAATTTTGAAGAGTTGAAAACCAAAGATAGAAGACTTTTAAGACTTTGAAGACTTCGAAGGTTAGAAGACTCCGAAGATTTGGAGACTTTGAACAACTGAAGACAAGCCGAAGAGACCTTCAACAACCAAAAGACTTTCAACAAGCTACCAGTAGAAGATCTTCCACAAGCTACCAGCAGAAGAGTTTCAACAGGCTACCAGTAGAAGACCTTCAACAAGCTACCAGTAGAAGAGTTTCAACAAGCTACCAGTAGAAGACCTTCAACAAGCTACCAGCAGAAGATCTTCAACAAGCTTCAACAAAAAAACCTTCAACAAGCTATAAGAACAAGACCTTCAAGAAGCTGCAAGTTGAAGACTTTCAACAAGCTGTCAGTAGAAGATCTTCAACAAGGTCAAGCGGAAGACCTTGAAGACGCTACAAGCAAAAGACCTTCAAGAAGTTACAAGTTGAAGACCTTCAACAAGCTACAAAGCGAAGTTCTTCAACAAGCTCGAAGTCGAAGACCTTCAACAAGCAACAAGCTAAAGCTAAAGTTTTTCAACAAGCAACAAGCCAAAGTTAAAGTTCTTCAACAAGCTCAAAGCCAAAGACCTTCTCCAAACTTGAAGTCGAAGTTCTTCAACAAGCTCGAAGCCGAAAACCTTCCATAAACTCAAAACAGAAATTCTTCAATAAGCTAGAAGCTAAAGACCTTCAACGAACTTGAAGTCGAAGTTCTTCAAAAACCTCGAAGCTGAAGACCTTTTATAAACTCGAAACCAAAATTCTTCAACAAACTAGAAATCGGATATCTTCAACAAGCTAGAAGCTGTAGATATTCGATAAGCTAGAAGCCGAAAATCTTCAAAGTTCCTAGTTGAAAGGTTCAACCTCGAGATCAAGCTTGCAGCGCTCGAGTCAAATACACATCTGAGAGAAAAAATTAAAGGACCAAATATTAGAGATTGTAATACCACATCGCACTAAATTAATACAAAAATACAAGTCTATTCCACGTATCTCATATCTCCAAAAATCTTGGGTGAACAAATTAGCACCCCCAGTGGGAACATCTCTACCTCTCATCTCTTTCTCAAATACTCAAGTTTTTTTTTTAAGCAGAGCATTGTCATCCAAAAAGACTTTATCAAACAACTTTAATCATGACTAACTCTCATATGACAAAATTAAACTGCTCCTATGGTTGTTGTAATGAACTTCAACACTTAGAAAATAAAACTCTTCTCGTTGTTGAGAGCAAAATAAAAAAGCTACCTGAAGCATCAAGTGAGGGTGAATTTCTTGTTAAACATGAACCCTTATTTGATCCCTATTCGAACATGGTGTCTGACATGATGACAAATGCTAGCACTTTGTAAGAAAAAATGTCGATGTTGAAGAGGAAGATCAACCTTTGATGAAGGCAGTCGAAGAAAAAGATTTTCAAATCGCTTCTCTAAAGAAAAAATTGAGAGCCAAGGTACTACCAAATCAAGTCAGACACTTGTTGTCAAAAGTAATGACAAATGAAAGACTATCATGCAAGAAAGCCAGTCACAACATACAACCTCAGTTGCTTCACTATCTGTCCAACAACTTCAGGATATGATAACAAACTCCATTAAAGCTCAATATGGTGGACCTTCTCAAAGTTTTCTTTTATATTGCAAACCATATACAAAGAGAATTGATAATTTGAGAAGGCCTATAGGATATCAACCACCAAAGTTTCAACAATTTGATGGGAAAAAATTCCTAAACAACATGTTACTCATTTCGTCGAAACATGTGAAAATGATGGTACACGAGGAGATCTTCTGGTGAAACAATTTGTACGAACATTGAAAGGGAATGCTTTTGATTGGTACACCAATTTAGAGCCTGAGCCTATTGATGGCTGGGAACAGTTCGAAAGAGAATTCCTAAATTGCTTCTACAGTACAAGACGAATTGCTAGCATGTTGGAGCTCACAAATACTAAAAAAAAAAGAGGTGAACCTATTATTGACTATATAAATAGATAGAGAGCTTTAAGTCTTGATTGCAAAAATCGACTCACTAAACTATCCACTCTTGAGATGTGCATTCAAGGCATGCACTAAGGACTTCTTTATATACTTCAAGGTATAAAACCTCGCACATTTGAAAAACTAGCAACTTGCTCCTATGATATGGAGTTAAGTATTGTTAGTCAAGGAGATAAAGACATGTTAATTCCTAATGTAAAGAAAAAGAAACAGAGCATCATGACAACTTTAGAAGAATCGATGGTTGTCAATCAAACCCTCTTAAATTATCTTCAAAAGGAAAAGATAAGAGGATTGAAAAACATAAAGGAAACGAAAGACATTGCTTAACATTGAAGGAAAGACAGAAAAAAAATTATCATTTTCCTAATTCTGACATTTCTGACATGTTACAGAAACTATTGAAAATGCAACTAATTGAACTCCCCAAGTGTAAATGGCCAGAAGAAATGGAAAAAGCTAATGATCCCAACTATTGTACGTATCACCGAGTCCTTGGCCATCCTGTGGAGAAATGCTTCGTTCTAAATGAGTTAATTTTAAAGTTAGCTAAAGAAGGAAAAATTGTTCTAGACTTTGACAAAATAGCTCAATCAAATTTTGCTACAACAAACAAGTGCAATCAAATATGCTCATTTCGTGATCGAGAAGTGTGCTTAATCCAGTTTGGGACCATGGAACCTGTTACTGTTTGGTTTCAACTTGAGATCCCAAAAGAATCCCAAAATGAGAAAGGGTCGTTAATAAAGAAAACTTTACAAGCTCTTGCTACTACGTGGAAGAAGTCAACAATTCAAAAGTAATAAACAAAAAAAGGGTTTTTGTCTTTGATCGTATCGAGCCTACAATTACTCGACCTTCATTTTTCAAGAAGATGAGTATGACCACGACGAAGAAAATCAATGTATACGTCTTTTTCCACTAGACCATCGGCTTTCTAAAGGTTAAGCATCTTCATACCAATTGGAAATCAACCTTTAACATTTGTTTTTGATAGTCTTAAAGTAGTAAACAATCAACTCAAAGAAAGGATGAATGTCTTGGGGGCAGAGCTATTTGGTGAAATAAACGATCACAAGAAAATCCATAGCATCATTTCTTTACGTATGAAGAGAAAATTTTCTGTTCATGTAAATACAAAAGGTTCCTTGAAGGTAAAACAAAGGCTCATCATTTCACCCAATCCTACAAACGAAGGATATGATCAAAACCATGATGAAGATGAGGATGTTTAAATGTAAATGCTCCTTATCGCAAGAGCTTAAACTGCATGGTGCTCCAAGCCCGCATGACCTTAAAAGGCGAATGGCAAAAAAAAAATCAATGAATTACATTTTTGACTTGATTCCTTTTCCTTAAAAGGTACGCAGGCAGCATAAAATTTTAAGTTCAGTCAATTAAAAAAATAAATCAAACAATTAGAAAAAAAATAAAATAAAATAAAAAATATAAAAAAAAATCAAGAATAGAAAATCAAGAAAAAAAAATGGGGGCAATTATTTGCTGGCGTGGAGTGAGGAATGAACATCAAGAGGCGCAAGTCACCAAGTTAGGTATTGCTCCCACATAGATGTCATCCTTGTTGCCGTTGAGTGAGCTATGAACACTAAGAGACGCAAGTCACCAAGTTAGGTGTGTCCCCCTATATAGATGTCATCCTTGCTGCCGTTGAGTGAGGTATGAACATTGAAAGGCACAAGTTACCAAGTTAGATGTTGCCCCTACATAAATGTTATCCTTGCTATCGTTGAGTGAGCTATGAACACTGAGAGGTGCAAGTCACCATGTTAGGTGTTGCCCTCTACATAGATTTCATTCTTGTTGCCTTTGAGTGAGACATGAACATCGAGAGGTACAAGTCACCAAGTTAGATGTTGCCCCCTACATAGATGTCATCCTTGTTTCCATTGAGTGTGACATGAACATCGAGAGGTACAAGTCACAAAGTTAGGTGTTGCCCCCTACATAGATGTCCTACTTGCTGCCGTTGAGTGAGACATGAACATCGAGAGGTAAAAGTCACCAAGTTAGGTGTTTCCCCCTACATAGATGTCATTCTTGCTACTGTTGGATGAGACATGAATATCGAGATGTGCAAGTCACCGAGTTAGGTATTGCATCCTATATAGATCTCATCCTTGTTGTCGTTGAGTGAGACTTGAATATCAAGAGGTACAAGTCACCAAGTTAGGTGTTGCGCCTACATAGATGTCATCCTTCATATTTTCGCTACAAGTAAAGAAAAAGAAAAACCAAAAGTGGGAAAATGATTCTATGGAAAATTGATCATACAACTATTTACCTTTGTTCTTATAATGATGGACAGACGGTTGACGTCATAATCGTCTATGTTGATCCCAAAAAAAAAAAATGAAGGGGGGCAATTAGCAAAAGAAAATGAAGAATTGAAAAAAAAAGAGAGAAAAAAGAAGAATTGCTAGAAAAAAAAGAGCAGCATAATTCTTTTTGGCCAACAAAAAGACGTTTGGAGAACTCAAGAACCAAGGTGATTTTTCATCTTCTCCTTATCAAGTAGCGAATGATGTACATTTTAACTCTTTTAGTCTTCTCTATTTATAGAGAAGAAATAGTAGATCACAACCTACAAGATTTAGTTCAAATCAAAATAAAATCTTGCCAATCAAATTTTCTTAACAAAATTTGGGTAGTTGGCAAATTTTTCACAATTTGGTGGTATCTAAATATTAGTTGATAAATTCAATCCAAAATATAATTTCAACCGAATTCAAAGCTTCAAATATTCATCAAAATTAGTTGAAATCTCAATTTTATTCTAAATGAAGTTTGAATAAATGTTAAATTCTATTTTGAATTTAGTCAAGATCTGAGTAGAATAATTCAACCAACAAACTCTACCTAAATCAAAATTAGAAAAAAAATTCAAATTTTATTCTAAATCAAATCCAAGGAGAATCCAAATTCTTTTCAAAGTCAAAATAAATAAAATTTAGGCATAATCAAAATTTTATCTCCAATCAAAATTGAATCAAAGTTGAATGAGAAATTTTGGAAATCTAAAGACACCACGTGGCATCTTAGTAGCCGATAACACCAATCGGTCCGGCCAAAATAAAATCAGAATGCGGTCCAAGATCAAATGATAATTTGGCCGAAAAGCGCGCATTAGTTTAAAATAAATTAGGTTAGGCTCGATAAATGCAAATTCATTAAGGTAGTTAGGCCGAAAGCCTAAATTCAGCTTAAGCACATTTTTGAAAAATTGGGTCTAAAGAAAGGATCAAGCCCAATGCTCAAATAAGCCCAAGTCCAAAGATGAAGGAATCGAATTCCCAGCGGAAGCGATTGAACGCTTAATGCATTCAAGAATGAATTTGGTTGGAAGCATGCCTTACAGAAAACCAACGTAACATACAGAGAAACGAGATTACCTTTAGAGACTTTTCTTCACGTAATCCTTCTAGATGATTTCACAGCAACACGATCACCACCAATTAGGAGAACTCGCTATTCTCGAGATCAATGCAAAGAAGATGGTGAGATCGATTTTGGTGAGGGAGTAAGGAGATCAAAAGTTCTTCTGAGAATTCTGTAACTTCAACCTCTCCTTCTGTGTAAAACACAGAAGTTATAGAAGAGAGAGAGTGTGTGTGGAGGAGAGTTACGTTAACTCCCCACCACGCACGTAATAATTTTTTTTTAATTTAATAAAAGTAAAAACTAAAAATTAATTAATTATCTCATAATTAATTAACTATACCATATGCAATTAATCATATTAAATGTATGTCCCTCTCTTTTAACCTATGGTTTCAATATGAATCATATTCATATTAAATTATTAACTCATAATATTTAAATGAATCTCATTCATATAAATTTAATTTGAATCTTATTCAAAAACATAAATTCTCACATATTAGATGGTTTAATTATAGATCATATTTATAATTAACTATATAATATAATGTATCAATATACATTATACTATATATAATGTATAATGTATATACCTTATGGACCTATCAGATTGAAGCTCCAATGATACGAGATTAATTAATTAAACTCTTTAATTAATTTAATCAACA
>JAOANK020851538.1:0-10138 GCA_026257165.2 Telfairia occidentalis | reverse complement strand
AACTTCAATAACGACTTTATTGATGATAGAATATGTTTACATGTCATTTGAGTTTTAGGACATACACACCCAACAAATTTCAACTTCTCCCCTAGGGTCTGACCAATGGTTATGATTGGTTGATATTGTGTCCAAGCTCTCTACTGCTTCATTATAAGACTTAGTCAATAAAGCTCCATTAGCAGAAGAATCCACCACTAATTTGGAACCTTTAGTCAATCCATGGTAAAATGCTTCCATTTGAAGAGAATGTGGCAAACCATGATGGGGGCATTTCCTGAGCATTCCCTTGAACCTCTCACATGCTTCACTGAATGACTCATCAATCCCTTGCTTGAAAGTAGTGATGTCTCCTCTCAATTTGACATTTTTTTTGTAAGAGGGAGATACTTCAATAGGAATTGCATTGTAATTTCATTCTAATTGGTTATAGATTCTAGTAATATGGTTCTCAACCATGCTAAAGCATCACCAGAAAGTGAATAAGGGAAAAGAGTTAACCTCAATGCTTCTCCTGATACTCTAGGGATGACAAATGAGTCACACACCTCAAAGAAGGATTTGAGATGCTGGTGAGGGTCTTCAGCGGGTAGACCATGAAATTACCCCATGGATTGGAGCATCTGGAACATTAGGTTTCAACTCAAAGTGTGGTACTTCGATTCAAGGCCCCACTATAACTGGATTCATTTCATTGTATCTTGGAGCTGCATAATCTCGTATGGCTCTCTCCCTATCATTAGTAATTTGAACTATATTTCCAGAGTTAATAGCCTGATTAACTAGTTATGCTGGTTGTTGCCTTATAGGTTCTGGATTCATGACTGGTCTGTTTGGTAAATCAGTCATAGCTTGCTGACCTTCTTTCTGATCTAGTCTTCCTCTCTTTTCTCTTATGATTCTCCTTAGAGTTCTTTCAATTTCAGGATCAAAATAAGATTTCTAAGCCAAGAAATTTGTTCGTGCACTTGTACAGTAGCTGCAATCCACAACATCTTAGTCAATTTCTTAAGACACTAAATTCACCTAAACTCACATTTAAAATTAATTTTATGGTCACTATCCTCGGCAACGACGTAAAAAACTTGTTGAGAAACACAAAGTGCAACTGTACACTTTGAAGTTGTAGTAAACAAGGTCGATCCACAGGGATAAAGTAACAAAATTAACCTCAAAAGTTGCTGTTTGGGAGAATAATGGTAACTAAATTTTAGATTGTTAAAACACCAAAAATAGGCTGAAAGAAATTAAAAATAAATTTGAGAGGAAATTTAGTGGCAATTTTATGCAAGTTAAGTGAAAACATGCTCAGGTTAGGGAATTCATTTGCTGCCTGCTAGGGGATGTTGTAGCAATCTTGTCACTGACGCAATACCACATAACATTTCTTATGCCCCTTTCGAAGCTAAACTCCTAAGTTCATATCCATGCTCTTAGTTCTTTTTAGTACATTAGGGAGAGGTTATCCTAACTCACTCACAAACCCATAAAATAGATTTACTAATTGGAGTGTTAAGGGGTTCTATTAATACTTCCTTTTCCAAGTTCATATTAAAAAGTAAATTGTAGAGGTGGCAAATCCATACAATTCGACCATCAAAATAAAATCATTAACACTCCCTAAAGAGATCAGCTAAGAGTTGCTATACATCCTCAAAATAAACCAACAAAATCAAATCCCTAACTCTTGCCTTGGGTTAATTAGTTCAATCTCAAATGTAAAGAAAAACAACTAACAAGAATTAACCAAAACATCCTTAGAGAAATTAAGAGATCTGAATACTTAAAAGATTACAAGAGAAATGAAGTTGAACTCTAACTAAAAATTAAAAAAAGAGAATGAGACAAAAGATGTGGAGGGAGAGAATGAGAAAAGCTTCTTTCCAAAAGTGTTTTCCCCAAAGAGATTCTTCTTCTCTCCCTTTCCTTCTTCAGTAAATTCTTCTTGGAAAAGCTCCTAAATTTCGTTGTCTCCTCCTCCAAAAATAGAGGAATGGTTGTTGTCACTGTAAATGGAGGCCCTCTTTTCCTTTTAATGTTTCTCTCCATCTTATCTACTTGGGCAATAAAGAAGGGCTGAATTGGCCAATTAATCTACATGGAGCTTTATCTTTGGTCCATTCTGCTTAGTCACGTGCCAGATGTCAGCTCAATTAATGAAGTTTCAAGTCACTGTCCTTTGCTTCCAGCTCAATAATGTAGTAGGAATTTCTTCTGTCAACTGGAATGCTACATCAAAATTGGCATTTTAACACAAATCGGTCATATATTTCTTTGAAGTTCATTCACTAAATCACTAACACAATCATCAACAATTCATTAACTCAGAGGTAAATGCAAGTGATAAACATCATAATTTCAGCTCAAGGGATACTATAAGGTCATTCATGACTCAGAACTTACTCAAATTAAGCTCAACTTAACTCTTATTCTAAGAGTTAACAAACTCCCAAACTTAAATCATTACTCGTCCCTGAGTAATGCTTGAGATCCTTTTTAAACGACATAGTTCACCAACGTGGGATCGAAGCAAACCCCTACAAAATCAAAGTGGTCCTGGACATGGAAGCTTCTAAGAACCCCAAGTGCCTCTCGTCATTAGAATTTTGAGGAAAAAGGGACCTTTCAAATGGACCGAGGAATGAGACCAACCCCTTGCTCAGTTAAAGGAGTACCTAAGCTCAACACCGCTCTTTGCAAAGCCCGTAGGAGGAGATCAGCTCCAGCTCTGCTTGGCCGTCTCTAATATAGCAGTTAGCTCCCCCTTAGTCAAGGAAGAGGACAGGGTGCAAAAACTTGACTACTACACAAGCAAGACCCTCGTCGCCACTGAAACGAGGTACCCAAACCTTGAGAAGGTAGCCTCGGCTCTGGCAACCTCAACACGAAGGCTCGCCCCTATTTCCATACACATCAGGTAACCGTGCTCATAGACTTACCTCTGAAACAGGTGTTGCACAAGTTCGAAGTGTCGGAAAGGCTGATGAATTTGGTTGTTGAGCTCAGCGAGTATGACATACTAAGAAGCCCATACATTGATCAAAGGACAATTAGTAGTAGATTGCATCGTCGAGCTCACCTCACCTCTAACGTTAGAGACTCTCGAGGAGCCCTGGACCTTGTACGTTGACGGGTCGTCAAACGAAAAAGGTTTTGGGACAAAAATTTTGCTAGATCTCACAGGACGAAACTAGATTTGAGTATTATCTGCACTTCAGGTTTCAAACATCAAACAATGAAGTGGAGTATGAAGCACCGATAGCTGGCCTCAAAATGGCCAAAGCCTTGAGAGTTCGAAAGCTATGCATCTTAAGTGATTTTCAACTCATAGTAAACCAGGTTACCAAGGAATACCAGGCCAAGGACGAAAGAATGGAAAAGTATCTGAAGAGGGTACTTGAACTCTTAACCAAATTTTAGTTCACCGTAGAGCAAATACCTCGCTCGCAAAATTCCAACGCTGACACCCTGAAAAATTGGCCTTAGCATTTGAAATGGAACTATCTCGGACGGTGACCGTGGTAATCCTACCTCGACCCCCCATAAGTGAGGTCGAAGCCTTGTGCACTCAAGTACACCCTCTGTGCTAGATGGGATCCCACCCACAACTACCTTCAGGGAGAGGTACTTGCAAATCACCTCAAGGCCAGAAAGATGGAGCGCAAAGCATTGTGATACTTCCTTACCGATGGAGTCTTGTACAAACAAGGGTTCTCACTTTCGCTTCTGAGGTGCCTCGACAAAGAAGAGGCAAACTATGTAATAAGAGAGGTACACAATGGCATTTGCCGAAATCACTCCAGAGGTCGCTCATTGGCGGCGAAGCTGATTCGACAAGGATATTATTGGCCAACGATGAGGGTCGATACCAAAGCCTTTACTCGATGATGCGACCACTGCGAAAAGATTGCCTCGGTGCCGAAGCAACCCCCAACCACTCTCAGCCCGATCGAAGGTCCCTAGCCATTTGCACAATAGAGGATAAACCTTATCAAACCCCTTCTCTATGGCAAGGGGCAAATCAAATTCTCGGTGGTCGCCGTCGACTACTCCATCGAGTGGGCAGAGGCCGGCCTTAGCAACGATAATCGAGAAGAAGGTCACTGCCTTCATATGGAAAAACATAGTATGCCAATTTGGAGTGCCCTGCGCTATCCTCTCTAATAACGGGTACTAGGTTTAGAATGCCAATTTCAAAAAGTTCTACTAGAAGCTCAACATCAAACATTTCACCTCGTCCCCTTCCTCAGACGAATGGGCAAGTGGAGGTAGTGAACAAAATTATCAAAGGGAAATTCAAGACTCGATTGGAAGAGTTGAAGAGCGCCTGGGGCGAGGAGCTGCCTGCAGTACTTTGGTCCTATAGAACCAAAGACCAAATAGCTATAGGTGAAACACCATTCTCCTTGGCGTTCAAGGTCAAAGCCGTGGTATGGATCTAGATTGGGCTCCCTTCTCCGCTTACGTTGGAGTTCTTAGAATCTCGAAATGACGAGGTCCTAAAGCTACATCTCGACTTGCTAGAAAAAGTCCACCGCAACTCAAAACTCTGACACGCTGAGTATTGTAATCGAATGATTCACTTCTACAACTCTTGGGTCAGACCTTGTCAATTCAAGATAGGTGACCTCGTCTTAAGAAAAATCTTCCAACACCACGGCGCCCTCAAGCCGAACTGAAAGAGTCGTACGAGGTGAAGGATCTCCGCCAACAAGGAACATACACGTTGGTTGATCTAAATGAAAAGATCCTACCTTGCCCATGAAACGTCGCGCACCTTCAAATTTATTGTCAATAAATACTTGCACCTGGGTGCAATGATTAGTTAAATGTCCATTGAATAAAGAAAACCTGATTTGACACAACACCAATTTTTCTAGACCAAAGTTCTCTCAAATGGGGCCCCACTACTTATGTTATTGATTATTACGATTATTGTGAGAAGTCAAGAAAGAGTTAAGCAATTGGGAAAATAATAAATTTTATTGTTAAAGAATCTGGGAAAAATAGATTTTATTAATAAGTTCAATCTCAATACAGACCTAAGGTCGACTTTATTACAATAAGATCCTAAGGTCTAAAACTACGACAGATTATATCTCTTTGCAGTGGGAGGAGTAAACAGTAGCTTGCTGCCTCAGGCCACTTCTCTACTAAATACTTTCCTATGTAATGATTGGGCAAAGGTCGCTCATGTCTGACAAGCAAGAATCTAACCATGAAGAGAGGTTCTCTTGCGACCTCCACCACAACCTTCAAGGGCACTACAGGTTCAGACCGAGGACATTCTTCAAGTTAGGTCGGTGGGTCTGGGACTCGCGCAACCCAAAAGCCACCGTTGGAACTCGACTGCTTCGCGCCAGCTCCAGCTCGATCTCAGGCAACTGGAGTCAAAGAGACAGATTGAAACTGAGGTTGTCAGCCTGTTTGAGCTCTTGAGTGAGACGGGCCTAGGTCGTGTTATGAATGGTTAAGTGGTGCTCGAACTCCTCCTCCACCTTGTATATACGATTCACCAAGTCAGACTGAAGAGCTTCGTTCTCAGCCACTTCAGCCTCCATTTGGTCGATAACTGAGCTGCAAGAGAAATCTACCCAAAAGGGACTTGAGATGTGCGTAGGAGACTTAGGGTCGGTCAGCCACTACGCTCCTTGGAATCAGACATTTGATCTCTAAGGAAGGAAAGGAAGAGAATGTAAAGGGGAAGCAGCCTACTTATAGGCCCCCTTCGACCTCCTTGGGACTTTTGACTTCTTCAAAAAGGGGTGAAATTCTCGGAACCATTGGCTTCATCGAAAATGGGTGAAATCCTTGAGCATCAACTATCCTAAATCTAGAGGAAAATGCCCTAAATCACGAACCGTCGAGATGACCTACGAGGTTCGAGCTGGGAAAGGTCAGGCGTAAGCAAATTCACTTAAGGAAAAAATAGTCAAGTCCACCGCTCACCTCAGACGTTTTCACTCAAGCCATCGAGATGACCTGCGAGGTTCGAACTCAGGGCGGAGGTCAACAGTGAAAAGATCTGCATAAGAAAAAAAGAAATAAGTCCACCACTCACCTCAAATGTTTCGCTCATGTCACTTGAGATAATCACAAGGGAGAACAATTCAGCATAGATATGACCTCCGAGCTCACAAAGAAGATCAATAACTTGGAATTCATACATGTGGAAAAGACAAGTCTAAGTGGAAAATTTTGATGCGGGTACGATCTCCGAGCTCGCATCGAAGATCATTCGCAAGAGAGTTCATTCAGACTAAAACAGGAGATAAGACCGAAGGAATGAAAAGAACTTCATTAATTGAATGTAGTATTACAAAAGCCTTTAAAAAAAAGAAAAAAAAACGTAGTTGAGCCTAGCTAAGGGAGGACAAAAGGGAAAAGAGCTACAACCTGACTCTACCCTAAATAAGTATGGTCTTCTAGGTAGTCCAGATCGTCCTCATCTGAAAGCTGCTCGGCAAGAGAGGGAGGAGCTTCATTAGCAGGTGTTGCATCTCCGGACACCAAGCTCGCGTCTACTTTGGTGGTGATGGCCCAATCTGCCTCGTAAGCAGCCCAAATGGCTCTATTGTCCAAACTGGGGAATTACTCCTCGGCCTTCTCCAAGGTGTAGTCTAGCCCACATGCTGCCCATTCCTTCTAGGTTTCACGAGTGTCTGGATGCTCCTCAAATGCTGCCAACAGAAATGCGGCATCAGAGAGCGTTAGCTCGGTCTATGCCAACTTCTCGTCGGCAGCTTTATCCTCCTCTGTAGCCCCAGACGCCTCCACCTTCAGCTCATCTTCTACAACCTTCCATCCTTCTTGGGCCTCTTGCATCTCCCGTGTGAGAGTATCAAGCTGGCCTTTCAAAGATGCCACATTCTCCAAGGTTGCAGCGAGCTTGGTGTCCACCTTATTAGCTCTGGCCACCACAACTTCACAGTCTGTCTACTCAGAGGCGTGCCTGCTCTCTTCCAAGACCTAAACCTGAGCTTGGTCTGTAATAGTCAACTGGGCCCACTCCCGTAACTTGGTACTCTCTACAACGACCCCCTCGCAAAGTGACACAAGAACCTATAAACAATCTAGGTCAGCAAAATAAACATAAAGTCAAAGATGCAGGGGAGAAAATTTAAAGAAACCAACTTATCCGAACTACCTCGTGAACTGAGCAGCTCAACAATCGATCAACATGCCCCATCACGAAACGAATGGCGCTCCCAACTGCCACCTCGACAACAGACTCTTGAAAGGTAGCCACTAGAGGGACGCCGAGCTCTAGAGGCACCTCTGTATCAGGACAAGGAGGAGGCTCGGAGTCGAAAGACAAGACCGCAACCTCGCGAGGGCTGGACGTCGCTTTCTCATCTTGCTGAGAGCTGGCAGCTCAGCAGGCTCGTTGGCTGGAGGCGAAGGCACGACCTCCGTAGGAGCAACCGACGGCGAAACCACCAATGGAACAAGAGGCACCAAGCTCCGAGGTGGAAGCTCAAGTTTCACCCGCTGGTTGGAGGAACCAACACCGTCAGTTTTGTGAAGGCGCTTGTGCTGCTGGAAGGCAGATAATTGGGCAGGTATCTCTCCTTGGAAACCAAGAGTTAGCAAAAATGTACAATAAATAAATAAAGTTCCAAGCCCTGAGCTCACCTCTGACCTGCAAAAGGAAAAGACCATGTTCGAGGGGTTGTTCTTTGCACAACAGCACGTCATTATGATAGACCTTAGGGTCGAGCTTAGTAGCAGTCTCAGATATCTGATGTGAAAGCTCGTTTAGGGGCTCTAGATGCACTAGAAGAGTTGCAAAAACAAAAAGAACACATAAGTCATAATCAGCTGAATGCCCGACAGAGCTGGAGGGACAATACTCACTTGGCACCCCAAACTCGACCGAGACTTTGCAGATTGGGCCCTCATCCATGTTGAAGGCGAGCCACTCCACAGAAATGTAGAACCATTGGTCCTTCCAATTCTTGACCGAGGTAGGACCAAACATCTTGAACTTGATGCTAGGACGGGAGGTGGTGTAAAAGATACTCGGGATGCAGGGTTAGACGTTAAAGGAGAAAACGCTTAAGGCCAGTTCGTCCTCAAGCTCGATTCGACCGAAGTAGCACCACAATGCATAGCATTTCAGCAACATCCCTCAGGAGTTGGAGGTGAGCTAAGCAGGAGCTAAACTGATCCTAGATAGAAACAATTGGGGAAATGGGTACAAATAAAGCCTAATCCCTCTCCCAAACATCTGAGAATAGAAGATGATGCACCTCGGTGGGGGGTTCTCCAACATCTCTCCGTGGACGAGCAACCAAATCTCGATGTCGTCCGGAATGAGGTACCTCTCCCTAAGAAAAACCATTAAACATAAAGATAGTTAGGAAAGACAACGCTGAGGACGAGCTAAGGGAGGGGAGGACGAAGGACCATCACCTTGGCCAGAAGTGGTAGCCTTGGAAGAGGCAGGGTCATTATCGTTCTCCAAGCTAGACTTAGAATTGGCTATATCATTAGACATCCTACGAATTTTTGAAGAAGGAAAAAAAGGGAGAAAGAAGCTGACCTATGTGAATGATCGAGCTACGAGGGAGGATCGAGAGCTCAAAGATAATGATCTGGCTGATGTGGGGACAACTTTTATAGCCTCAGAGGCGTCGTATGGCCGTCAGATCAACAAGCATAATATGACGACAGCTTCGAGAGGCGAAACACCTCCCCAACCAAAAGGCGTGACGCCTAGTGTGCCTTGGAAGCAGTTATAGACGAGCATCGAGTACGACCTCGACCAGATATCAGCCAACAAGCAAGATCAAACGACCACCAGAAAAACATCTACTCCCTCCTTACAGGAGCATACACTACTTTGTGTGCTCCAAAGGTTCAACGACCATAAAGTGGGAGCCAATGTTGGAGGTGAAAAACCACCAAGACACTTAAATAGCCTTGGGGACGACATGTGTGCGGGCCCACCTCTGGCAGAGTTGAGGTAAGACATGTTAAGCCCAGCTTGACGGGATGAGGCCACCCTGGAGGGTAATGTCCCTTCAAAAAATAACGTCGGACATGACGTAATAGAGAGAGATTTACTCCCTCAAATCAACCTCTCATCCCCCACGGATCACGGCGGACGAGACGAAATTTTCCATCAATGATCCACCTCCACCCAAGTATAAACACCAGGCAAAACATGAGAAAAAGGTAAGCATTGAGACCTTAAGCAAACTTCTTACTCATTTCTACTGCCTGGCTAACTTGATCATCGAAGTGTGGTCATCGCCACCCCCACCTCACCTCTTCCTTCTCTTGTAAGTTTGAGATTATCCAATGCTCAGTCCACGTCATCCTCAGGCATTTTCGTGCATCAATAAGAGTTAGTGGTCAAATTGAATATTCATCTTGTACTTCTAATAATTTTCTTGATGCAAATAAAATTTCTAAAAAAAAAAATCAAAAAAATCTCCATAGATCAAAGAAAGAAGATTCTCGAGAATCTCATTGGTGCTTAATGACTCATACCGATGACGAAGATGACGACGAGGGAGTATGTCTTGAAAACTTTTCTTTTGATGAACTCATGGATGCCTATAATGAGACTATAAGGATGAATTTGAAAAACTAGGTTGCAAATATGTAGGATGTATCAACATACATATGCAGCTGATAAGGATCTTAAGCACTCTAATTAGCTCAAATTAAGTTGGAAAATCATGAGTAAACTCACCTTAATAGCTCAATCTCTCCCTCTATCTCAGATAGAATTGATCAAGAGCAAGTCCCGAACCACCACTAGTGTCTTCTCAGCTATTCTCCGGCCAAGGAACATGATGGTGGGATCCCTTGATTGGTGAATGAGGGAGGAGAAGTGGTGAAGTTTGGTTTAAGTTCAACACATGAACACCAAGGTTTGGGAGGAGAATTGATCACGTTCATTAACCTCTTCATGCACGAATTCGACTCCATTTTATAGAGAAAATCATGCACAACTACCTCACTCAAGATTGACACTCAATCATGGTGAGGTAGAATGAGAATTAGAGGTGGCGGAGAAGTAAGGTGAAGGACATGAAATTTCACCAAATTTCATTTCCTCCTTTTTTTTTTATTTTTCCATTTTCTTTTATTTTGATTTTTAATTTCTCAAATTAAAACCAAAATA